>JAPMUY010006938.1:225000-237500 GCA_026901105.3 Galaxias olidus | reverse complement strand
AGTATGAGTGGAGCTATGATGTCTGTTCATAATCAATGCAATATCTTTATCTCTATAAATATCATCTAAATGTGTCTGTTAGTATCTGGAGCTTTGATCTCAGTTCATAATCAATGCAATATCTTTATCTATATAAATATCATCTTCATGGAGGAACATGTCAGACACGGTGAAACAGCAGGACATACACGGCTAACGAACGCCACGCAGCGCTGGTTCAAACACACTCTCAGACCGGGCGTGTGTGTGTCTGTGTGTGTATTTGTGTGTGTGTGTGTATGTGTGTGTGTCTGCAGGTCTGCTCTTCAACATGAAGAACGGGGAGAAAGCGGTCACAGTCACCGGCCAAACAGAGTGTGTGTGGATATAAGGATCTAGCCACATGTACAGTTATATCAAGTTTGCATAAAAAATAAATTAACTGAATGAATTGAGGGTGTCTTTAGCACTTGAGCATCAGTTCCATGTACATGCACACAGGCGCGCACACAAACACAAACTCTTCCCCCCCCCCCCCC
Source organism: Galaxias olidus (assembly GCA_026901105.3). Classification (NCBI taxonomy): domain Eukaryota; kingdom Metazoa; phylum Chordata; class Actinopteri; order Galaxiiformes; family Galaxiidae; genus Galaxias; species Galaxias olidus. The sequence continues at coordinate 236,982 of JAPMUY010006938.1, read as the reverse complement.
CCAGGGGGAGGATTGATAGGCCATTTCAAAGCCAAGTGGCCCTCAGCGTTCTTTAAGAAGCCACAGGAGAGCCCTCCAGACTCATAAACCCCCCCCCCCCCACACACACACACACACACAGATTGACGCTGCTAATTGACTCAGGATTTGCATCGGGATGCTTTCATCCCAAAGGCGCCGTATGGAGGGAGGAAGAGGGGGAGAGAGGGAAGAGGAGGAGAGGAAGAGAGGGAGGACGGATGTGTCGGAACAAACAGACGCTCAGCGTGTGGTGTGTGTGTGTGTGTGTGTGTGTGTGTGCAATTATCATAAGGCTCTCTGTTGATGGGGAGTGTGTGTGTGTCTGTGTGTGTGTGTGTGTGTGTGTGTGTGTGTGTGTGTCTGCGTGTTTGTGACACCTAACTAATGGCGGTGGAATGAGCAGTGGATGTGAAGTGTGAGTGATGTCACCTTGATGGGAGAAGAGGATCTGCAGACACCTGACCATATCACCATCTGTATCTATGACGACCGTGTCACCATCTGTATCTATGACGACCGTGTCACCATCTGTATCTATGACAACCATATCACCATCTGTATCTACAACGAACATATCACCATCTGTATCTACAATGACCATATCACCATCTGTATCGATGACAACCGTGTCACCATCTGTCTCTATGACAACCGATTCCCCATCTGTATCTACGACGACCGTGTCATCATCTGTATCTATGACGACTGATCTAACTAGGTGTGTGTGAACTAGTACTGATCCATCGAGAGGTGTGTGTGTGTGTGTGTGTGTGTGTGTGTGTGTGTGTGTGTGTGTGTGCTAATCTCTCTCAGGTCGTTTGTTCTTGACTGAGAGTCTCATGCCTTTGGTTTCTGTGTATGCTATCGTGACAGGATAATTATTTTAGTGTCAAATATTAATTAGTTAAAAAGTGTCCCATATTTTTCTTTTACAACACAGTATGCTAAGGGCAACACAGTGAGTCTGTTAAGTGTGTGCGTGTGTTTTTGTGCGTGTGACGCCATGTTTTTTCTGGGAGAAGAGTTTTCGTGCCAATTAGGACACAGCCACTTAATTAGCGCTATTAATGTGATTTCTCCGCACATAGTCCCCCACTTAGCAGCTCTGATTGAGTTTCATTCAATTAGCCTCAGCAAACAAGCTAATTGAGGGCTCTGTGGCAAGACACACCATGTTAAGCCAGACCTGCATTAGCTGCAGGGGACGTGTGTGTGTGCGTGCGTGCGTGCGTGCGTGTACTGGCATCACTCTTTTCTCTCAAACTTCAACATAGAATAATTACTACTACCTTCCCCGACCATTTGAAGTTGTAGTTATTTCCATTCCACTGTACATGGCAGCAGAAAAATTTCACAACGTATGGAATAAATAAATGCCAAAGGACAATCAAAACAAAAGCATGGTCAATTGAACCTGCAGAGGAAGGCTGTTTTTAAACCATACACCACCTCTTTTTTGAAATATCCCCCGCTCTCGGTCTCGCTCTTTATCTTTCTCTATATTCTCTCTCTCTTTCTCTCTCTATCATTTTGTCCTTTAGCTGGTGTCTGATCAAAAATATTGTGAAACCACATCGCCTACCTCTCTCCATGTTCTGTGTCTTTTTCTCTCTCTGTGTAAACCAGCCACATTCTCAGCCTCTGTCCATTGAAAGATAACGGTTTCCTCTCCTCTTTCTCTCCACTCCTCCTCTTTTCTCCTCCATCCCTCCATCCAGTCCTCCACCCGTCTGTGTGTGTGTGTGTGTGTGTGTGTGTGTGTGTGTCGGGTAAGCAGAACAGCGTTGGGAGAATGACTCTGGTGCTCCTGATGAACATCGACAAGACATGAAAAGAGAGAGCAGCCAGACTGAATGATAGAGAGAGAGAAGAGAGAGAGAGAGAGAGAGAGAGATAGAAGAGAGAGAGAGAGAAAGAGAGAGAGAGAGATAGGAGAGAGAGAGAGAGAGAGAGAAAGAGAGAGAGCGAGAGAAAGAGAGAGAGACAGAGAAGAGAGAGACAGAGAAGAGAGAGACAGAGAGAGAGAAAGAGAGAGGGATAATGAATGAGAGATAGGATGGACAGGTGGCAGTGAGAGAGGGAGTGATAAAGGATGCGCATCAGGGAGGGATGGAGAGACGGAGGGAGGGAGGGAGGAAGGGATGGAGAAAGAAAGGGAGGGGTGGATGGAGGGGTGGAGGAAGGAGAGAGTGATGGAGGTAGTGAGGGAGGAGAGAGGGAGGGAGGGATGGAGGGATGTTGTGGACGGCGTGTGTCACCCTGTGCCAACAGGGCCGCGCGGTGCTGCTATTAGCGGGCGGCCATTACAGCACTGTGGTCATCAACGTCAGCCGAGTGCAAACACACCACGACCAGCTCCTAATTAACACCGCTCCCCGTGTCTGTGTGTGTGTGTGTGTGTGTGTGTGTGTGTGTGTTGAGTGTGTTAGGTGTTGAGTGTGTTAGGTGTGTGTGTTGTGTGTGTCAGGCACCTTTATCCACCCATATCTGTCTGTGTTAGCTACGGGTCTTATCAACACACACACACACACACACACACACACACACAGTCAGTCAGTTAGTTAGTTAGTGTCTAATGGTCAGGATCAACAGGAGACAGTCACAGTAAGACGAGCTAATGACAATAAACAGACACTTAGGTCTAATAAGTGTGGACTCACATGCAGGCTGGGGTGGTAGGTCAGGAGACCGTGTGTGTGTGTGTGTGTGTGTGTGTGTGTGTGTGTGTGGACTCACATGCAGGCTGGGGTGGTAGGTCAGGAGACCGTGTGTGTGTGTGTGTGTGTGTGTGTGTGTGTGTGTGTGTGTGTGACTCACATGCAGGCTGGGGTGGTAGGTCAGGAGACCGTGTGTGTGTGTGTGTGTGTGTGTGTGTGTGTGTGGACTCACATGCAGGCTGGGGTGGTAGGTCAGGAGGCCGTGTGTGTGTGTGTGTGTGTGTGTGTGTGTGTGTGTGTGTGTGTGTGGACTCACATGCAGGCTGGGGTGGTAGGTCAGGAGACCGTGTGTGTGTGTGTGTGTGTGTGTGTGTGTGTGTGGACTCACATGCAGGCTGGGGTGGTAGGTCAGGAGGCCGTTGTCACACAGGGTGACGTACTTTTTCTTCCACTCCTTGTTGAGAGACTTTCCGCTTCGCTTCAACAGCATGCCCTGTGGACAGTTATAACACAGTTATAAACACACAGTTATACAACAGCATGCCCTGTGGACAGTTATAACACAGTTATAAACACACAGTTATACAACAGCATGCCCTGTGGACAGTTATAACACAGTTATACAACAGCAAGCCCTGTGGACAGTTATAACACAGTTATACAACAGCATGCCCTGTGGACAGTTATAACACAGTTATAAACACACAGTTATACAACAGCATGCCCTGTGGACAGTTATAACACAGTTATAAACACACAGTTATACAACAGCATGCCCTGTGGACAGTTATAACACAGTTATACAACAGCAAGCCCTGTGGACAGTTATAACACAGTTATACAACAGCATGCCCTGTGGACAGTTATAACACAGTTATAAACACACAGTTATACAACAGCATGCCCTGTGGACAGTTATAACACAGTTATAAACACACAGTTATACAACAGCATGCCCTGTGGACAGTTATAACACAGTTATAAACACACAGTTATACAACAGCATGCCCTGTGGACAGTTATAACACAGTTATACAACAGCATGCCCTGTGGACAGTTATAACACAGTTATACAACAGCATGCCCTGTGGACAGTTATAACACAGTTATAAACACACAGTTATACAACAGCAAGCCCTGTGGACAGTTATAACACAGTTATACAACAGCAAGCTGGCTGACTAACTGACTGACTGGCTGTCTGAATAGATGGCTGTCTGATTAGATGACTGGCTGGCTGACTGACTGACTGAACTGACTGACTGGCTTGCTTGCTGACTGGCTGGCTGACTAATTGACGGACTGGCTGGCTGGCTATCTGACTGAATAGATGGCTGGCTGGCTATCTGACTGAATAGATGGCTGGCTGATTAACTGACTGACTGGCTGGCTGGCTATTTGACTGAATAGATGGCTGGCTGACTAACTGACTGGCTGACTGGCTGGCTGGCTGGCTGGCTGGCTGGCTATCTGACAGAACAGATGGCTGGCTGACTGACTGGCTGGCTGGCTGGCTGGCTGGCTGGCTATCTGGCTATCTGACTGACTAGATGGCTGGCTGACTGACCCGCTGGCTGACTAACTGTCTGACTGGCTGGCTGGCTGGCTGGCTGGCTGGCTATCTGACTGAATAGATGGCTGGCTGACTGACTGGCTGGCTGGCTGGCTGGCTGACTAACTGACTGACTGACTGACTGGTTACCTATCTGACAGAATAGATGGCTGGCTGGCTGGCTGACTGGCTGGCTGGCTGGCTACGCCACGCACACTTTATAACGGACCCATCCCTTACAGAGAGAGTGAAGAGAGAAAGACAGAGCAAGGGGTAGAGAGAAAGAGAGTGATAGATAAAGTGGTAGAGGAAAAGAGAGTGATGGATAAAGAGAAGAAAGGAGAGGGTTGATCCTAGTGACAGTGTTGTGTCATCAGTCACTACTGGACCAAAGCTGGACACCATCAAGTCCATATTAACACGCACGCACGCACGGACGCACGCAGGAAACAATCGCAATCATTGGCCGGTAAGCTGTGACATCACACCAGGAAATAGAGAGTCTATTTGTCAGGCGAGTGTCTGGATGGTGTTCTGCCCTCTTGTTAGATATACATACAAACTATAGACTATAGACTAATTAATACAACAGGAAGCCCAAACCCCCCCCCCCCCCCCACAACTACAACATCTACAACTAACACAACACGGCCTTCACAAACACCCGTTCAGTCCCCTCTGAACTACAAAGCCCTCCATTTTACCGTCACCCGTCAATCAAATGTTTCCAGAGAGGAAGAATAGCAACAAAAAATAAAAATAAAAACAGGAGGGAGAGGCTGAAGAGAAAGAAAGGAAACTCAAAGACAACTAGCCAACCAACCAAGTAGAGCTAGCCCAGAGAGAGACAGACAGCTCCTACCGTGGTAACCAGCGTCTCCATGAAACACAACACAATTCTCCTCCTCCTCCAGGCTGTACTTAAGGTAGCCCTCTGCTTGTTAATTCTCCTCCTCATCCTCCACCTCATAGTCCTCCTCCTCATCCTCATTCTCCTCCTCCTCCTCCAGGACAACTCCTCCTACAACTCCTCCAGGCTGTACTTAAGGTAGCCCTCTGCTTGTTAATTCTCCTCCTCCTCCTCCTCCTCCAGGTTAAGGTAACTCTCTGCTTGATAATTCTCCTCCTCCTCCTCCTCCTCCTCCTCCTCCTCCAGGTTAAGGTATATCTCTCTGCTTATTAATTCTCCTCCCCCTCTTCCTCCTCCAGGTTAAGGTATATCTCTCTGCTTATTAATTCTCCTCCTCCTCCTCCTCCTCCAGGTTAAGGTATATCTCTCTACTTATTAATTCCCCTCCTCCTCTTCCTCCTCCAGGTTAAGGTATATCTCTCTGCTTGTTAATGCTCTCCGTTCCGTGTCTGTTGGACATGACAGGCCATGCGTTTGGAGACGGGGGGGGGGGGGGGGCTAATGGAACGGAGCCGCGGAGCACTGCCTGATGGGTAATATCTCTCACCCCTCCTGGGCTCGGTCGTCTGGTGACACACCGCGCTCCGCTTCACCCCGGGGGGCCGACGCCGTGACAACGCCCTGACAACGCCGTGACAACGCCCTGACAACGCCGTGACAACGCACAAGGTCTCCCGCTCCAGGAGGACAGACGGATGGGGGGAATAAATACAGCGGCGGACTGCTTCCCTCACTCCTTTCTCCTCTTCTGTCTCTTCCGGGCAGGCGAGAGGCAGAGAGAGAGAGAGAGAGAGAGAGAGATAGAATGGGCCTGGGTGAGGTATGGAGGAGTAGTTAAGGAAAAGGTCGCTGGCTCGAGGGGGGGGGGGGGCCCGCAGATGAAGTCATTCGTTAAGGAGGAGAAGACGTCCGACCAAACCTTTAGAGGCATTTAGCAGAATAGATGCTGTTATTAAGATCTTCATATTGAGAATCTGAATTATCATGGACCTAGTCCTGTTTTTAAGAGCTTCAAATTTTGAATCTGAATTACCATAAATCTTGCGCTCTTATTAAGATCTTCATATTTAGAGTCTGAATTATCATGATCTAGTCCTGTTTTTAAGAGCTTCATATTAATAATCTGAATTATCATAAATCTTGCGCTCTTATTAAGATCTTCATATTTAGAATCTGAATTATCATGGATCTAGTCCTGTTATTAACATAGTCATAATCAGAATCATAGATCTCACCCAGTTTTTAATACACTTATTAATATCAGAGTCGTAGTTATTAAGATCTTTATATAGATATGAGAATCATATAAACATATCAAAATCATAGTTATGATCTTTATATAAACATATCAAAATCATAGTTATGATCTTTATATAAACATATCAGAATCATAGTTATGATCTTTATATAGATATATCAGAATCATAGTTATGATCTTTATATAGATATATCTGTCTCAACTTTTCATCCTAATAGCTTTAAAATATCAAGTGGCTTGATAAAGAAAAGCCAGTTGGCTACGATTGTAAGAACTTGGTGGTATCTCTACAAAGCTCCCATTTCTTTGCTTATTTATTGACTATCTAGAAATCGTTTCCCCTCTCCACTGTCTCTCTAAACAAAAGCAAACGTCTGATAAGCTCCGTGCGCCCCCCCGAGCAGTGTGGATGTCCCAGCGCCGCTCCTCCGTGAGATAGCCACACTAATCTCCCCTCTGATCACCTCATCACCCCCCTATTCCCCTCACACAATGGACTCTTCCCCAGGTCCCTGGAGGGGAATGTCAGCGCTCCATTTAGGAGATACGGGGGGGGCGGGGGGGTGGACGGCGGGGGGGTGGACGGCGAGTCTCTTAAGGGCCTTTTGTTCTTGGATGTCCCCCTGGGAGCAGGGGACTAGATTAGGGGTGTCAGCCCACACTCGGACAGCCTGTTCTGAGGAAGAGGAGGAGGAGCAGGGGACTAGATTAGAGGAGTCAGCCCACACTCAGACAGCCTGTTCTGAGGAAGAGGAGGAAGAAGAGTGGGAGGAGGAGGAGGGTATGGAGGCAGGCTGATCTGATCTGGCCTGGAGAAGGAAGTCCACTCTGGCCCTCACACAGATACACTGGCTCATCCATCATCCCCGGACACTCTGTGTATTTATCTCGGTCTGTGTGTGTGTGTGTGTGTGTGTGTGTGTGTGTGTGTGTGTGTGTGTGTGTGTCTTTTCTCCAACTGTCCAGTTGATGACATGTCACATGTCTTTAAGCACATGGCTTGATTGCTGGAAAAGCACACACACACGCACACGCACACGCACACGCACACAGAGAGAAGAGGACTGAAGGAGGAGGTCTGCGTTGATTAGGCAAGGACATGGAAGGTCATGCCCAAGACACACACACACACACACACACACACACACACACACACACACACACACACACACACACACACAGAGAGAGAGAGAGAGAGAGAGAGAGAGAGAGAGAGAGAGACACACACACAGAGAGTGACACGTGCGCGCACACACACACACACACACACACACACACACACACACACACACAATTGCTGAGAGGATATCAAATAAAACACCAACGAGAGGAGAAAAGAGCTCTCTGATTTATCAGCCAAGAGTTCTGGGTAATTAATTAGAAAGTCAATTATCCAAACCTTCCTTTAGTCTACCTTCATTACCAGATAAAAGAGAGAGAGAGAGAGAGAGACAGAGAGAGAGAGAGAGAGAGAAAAGGAGGGAGAGAGAGAGAGGGAGAGAAAAGGAGGGAGAGAGAGAGAGAGAAAGGGAGAGAGAAGGAAAGAGAGGGAGAGAGAGAAATAGTCTCTTGTTCAGTGATGGTTAAACCCTTTGGACACGTTTATGCACACACACACACACACACACACACACACACACACACACACACACACACACACACACACACACACACACACACACAAACACTTGCAGTGAACCACTCCAGCATCGTCTCCTCCACTGACGGCAAGGCCTCCCTTTTCTAATGATTTCTGAAACTGAAATGAGAAGACAGAACCTTCTCTACCTCCCTCTTTCTTTCTTTCCCTCCCTCCCTCTCTCTCTCTCTTCTCCTCCCGCGCTACCCTGGTCCACCGACAAAATCTAATTTCCAAGGGTTTAGTGTGCATGACAGAAATGTCATCAGGTCTGCTCATGGCTTAGAGCGGTGACAACCTCCCTCCCTCCCCCACCCCCCCCCACCCTCCCCTCCCCCCCACCCCTCCCCCCCCCCCCCCCCCCCCCCCCCCCCCCCGGTAGTAAGGCGCGGCGCAACGCTCTCCTTTAAGCACCGCCTGATACGAGCTCTTTAACGGCCGGCGTCTTAATTAGGAAAGCCGCCGTTAATTTCATTAAATTCTTTGGCGGCTCAATGGCCCAGGTTAGTGGACATCTTTTACTGCCCGGCGTGAAATGACAGCCTGCCCTGCGCCACTGGCCCACTGGAGCTAATGGTTTACTGGCCAAATTAACCGTCCAGTTTAGGGCCCCAACCCACACCTCCACACGGACACGGGCCTCTGGAGGGGCTGTTACAACCACACTACCCCAGACAGAGAGTCCCTACACTGGGGTCTGTAGTCCACCCCCCTCCCCTACAACCACACTACCCCAGACAGAGAGTCCCTACACTGGGGGTCTGTATGCCACACCACCCTCCCCCTACAACCACACTACCCAAACAGAGAGTCCCTACAATGGGGTCTGTAGTCCACCCCCCTCCCCTACAACCACACTACCCAAACAGAGAGTCCCTACAATGGGGTCTGTAGTCCACCCCCCTCCCCTACAACCACACTACCCAAACAGAGAGTCCCTACACTGGGGTCTGTATGCCACACCCCCCCCCCCCCCCACCCACCCCCCCCCAACCACTACAGCGGGTCTAAACGGTCCGTAAACAACAGAACAGAAGCCTAGTTTGAAGGTTCCTCTGGTAGTGTTAGGGAGCACAGACAGAGTCATAGCTGGAAGGTTCCTCTGGTAGTGTTAGGGAGCACAGAGAGAGTCATAGCTGGAAGGTTCCTCTGGTAGTGTTAGGGAGCACAGAGAGAGAGGCAGAGGCAGCACACTAACTACAATCTGGGGTGGAGCAGGCAGATGTGGGGGGGCTGGGTGGAGCTGGGGGGGCCAGCTGTGTACACCAGCCTATTGACAATCTACCAGCCATCCCCTCTTCATCCTCTCTCTCTCTCTCTCTCTTCTCTTCTCCCCCCCAGACGGCCCTCATTTCCAGACCCCCCCCCCCCCCCCCCCCGCTCGCCTAAATGAAATGAATTTGTTAAAATGTTAAAATGTTGCTTTTCAAAGCGGCTCGGTCAGCCGGCTGCCAGGGGACCGCCGGAGCCGCGCGCGTCGCTCTCTCTGCTAATTAGCGTCTAATTATCCGCCGGGAGCAGATGTCGTGCGGAGAGCGGGGGCTCCGCGCGCCGTAAACAAACGGTAAGTAAATAAAGACCGTAGCACCCCCCCCCCCCCTCCCTCCTCCCTGGAGGAGTCGCCGTGGAGACAGCCTGTGTGAGCAGCCAATCAGAGTCTGTGTTTGACGTGGCCGATAGAGAGGAAGAGGAGACTGATGTTGTCACGGAGTACACAGTCTTCAACCTGAGGAACAACACACACACACACACACACACACACACACACACACACACACACACACACACACACACACACACACACACACGGTTTCTCTTCACATGGTTCTTCGTTACCGTGGGTTACCTTTACGAGTTTCACGGTTTATTAATATTTATCCGTTATGATGATAAACAGAAAGACAGGCGAAGTAATGGTCTGAGAGTCTCTGCTGTAGAGGGAGAGTCCTGACTATCCACACACACACACACACACACACACACACACACACACACACTGCTGCCCCCGTTCGCCTGCCGGTGAGTGTGTGTATGTGTGTGTGTGTAGGGTCTTTAGTAACAGACCGGAGGGCTTTGGGCTCTGTCTAATTGCTGCAGAGAGGCTAGTCTCCGCCCCCTCCTTGTTAGGTCCAAGTGGGTCCTGTGTGTGTGTGTGTGTGTGTGTGTGTGTGTGTGTGTGTGTGTGTGTGTGTGTGTGTGTGTGTGTGTGCGCGCGCGCTGGCTTTCCCTGGCCCCGAAACATCGTCTAATGAGACCACACTCCTAATGAACCACGATCTGTGTGTGTGTGTGTGTGTGTGTGTGTGTGTGTGTGTGAGAGAATGTAATGAAGGCATTCTCTTTTCTAAAGCCTTGGTCAGAGGCAGGCACCAGTGTGTAAGCGTGTGTGCGAGGGTGTATGTGTGTGTGAGAGAGAGTGTGTATGTTTGTGTGAGAGTGTGTGTGTATGTTTGTGTGAGAGTGTGTGTGTGTACGTGTGTGAGTGTATGTGTGTGAGTGTGTGTGTGTGTTTGTGTGTGAGTGTGTGTGTGTATGTGTGTGAGTGTGTGTGGAGGCACTGTGACCGCTTGTCATCACCTTGAGTGGGGGAGTCAGAACAAATAATGTTTACACGTTTGTCTGCGCGTGTGTGAGTGTGTGTGTCTGCACAGCGAAGTGAAGATGATAATGTTCCTAATGAGATCACCACTAACAGCAAATAGACTGACTTTGCTGGGGGCCAAGACACACACACACACACACACACACACACACACACACACACACACACACACACACACACACACACACACACACACACACACACACACACACACAGCTTGAGGGCCAGTATTTTTACTCCACTGTGAATAACAGTAGAGGACTTCTCCTAGTTCCCCATTAGAACCAGACCACCCCACCTGGTGTTCATAAAACCAGTCAGTCAAACACAGGTCTACACACATACATTTAAACCAGTCAGTCAAACACAGGCCTACACAGATACATTTAAACCAGTCAGTCAAACACAGGCCTACACAGATACATATAAACCAGTCAGTCAAACACAGGCCTACACACATACATTTAAACCAGTCAGTCAAACACTGGTCTACAGAGATACATTTAAACCAGTCAGTCAAACACTGGTCTACAGAGATACATTTAAACCAGTCATTCAAACACAGGTCTACACAGATACATATAAACCAGTCAGTCAAACACAGGTCTACACACATACATTTAAACCAGTCAGTCAAACACAGGTCTACACACATACATTTAAACCAGTCAGTCAAACACAGGTCTACACACATACATATAAACCAGTCAGTCAAACACTGGTCTACAGAGATACAGAGAGAATGAGAGAGAGGGATATTAAAGCTGAAACGAGAGGATGGAGAGAGAGTGAGAGAGAGAGAGAGAGAGAGAGAGAGAGAGAGAGAGAGAGAGAGAGAGAGAGAGAGAGAGAGAGAGAGAGAGAGACTTGTTTTCCATCCGTTCTAGCGCAGCCTCGTCAGATGAACGGACTGACGTTAACGACCATAGCTTCAAGGGTGGGTGGACACACACGGACACACACACACACACACACACACACACAGAGAGAGATAAACACACTCTCATATTCGCACACACATAGACACATAATCACACACAGTCTCACACACACACACACACACACACACAGAGACAAATACCATCTCGTAAGGAGAGACACGCACACACCCTCTCACACAGATCCCCCCCCCCCCCCCCCCCCCCCGTGGCAGAGCTTCCTAACTCAGTCAGACAGGTGCCAGGGTAATTAAGCCTTCCTCTCTGTCCCAGCAAAGCAAACAGGAAGAAAGGACAGGAAACGCATCACTCCTCTGTGAACACATGGCTGCAGAGAGCGCTAGGCTAGCAGACGGCGCCGCAGTAATTACACTAATCCTCTTCCTGCTTTGTGTGTAAACACAC
>JAPMUY010006938.1:207500-220000 GCA_026901105.3 Galaxias olidus | reverse complement strand
AACTTGACCCATCAATCTTCTAACCTCTAATAGAAAGGCTGGCAGAACCCACTCAGATTTACAGCAAGGCCCACACACACACACACACACACACACACACACACGCAATATGCACACACAGGTAACGCACGCACACAGGTAATGCCCGCACACACACACACACACACACACACACACACACAGGAAATGCCCTCACACACACACACACACACACACACACACACACACACACACACACACACACACACACACACACACACACACACACACACACACACACACACACACACACACACACACACACACACAGGCAACACCCCCGTGAGGGTGTATGGTGAGCTGCGTGGGGTGGGGGGGGGGGGGGGGGGGGGTCAGAGCGTTGGCTAGGTAGTGTAGTTTAAGGGGTCTGTGAGTATGGAGGGGGAAGGGGAGTGGGGGGGATCTCTAAGTCTGGAGGTACTGGCCTCTTCAACATCCGTCCGTATCCATGGCAACCACCGCCCCCTCTTCTCCTAACTGAACCGTCCTGAACAAAAGATTCCCGTAGAGATATTTAAATAAAAATAAAATTGTGCATAAAACTATAATTATATTTACAAAATATTTCACATATCTGACATTTGGTATACAATGACATAATGAATTTAGAATGGGTTCTGAACATCCTGTAACTGAATTTAGAATGGGTTCTGAACATCCTGTTACTGAATTTAGAATGGGTTCTAAACATCCTGTTACTGAATTTAGGAGAGGAGGAGAGCGAGGGAAGGAGAGAAGGAGGAGGGCGAGGGAAGGAGAGAAGGAGACAGAGTCCCTCTGGAGGACGATGTGGAGAGACAGATAACCTTTTCCCTCCATTACCCTACTGACACGGACAGGAAGAGAGGGACCGCGTCTGTGTGTGTGAGAGAGAGTGTGTGTGAGTGTGTGTCTGTGTGTGAATATGTAGTGGTGTGTCGTGGTCAGTGTGCTCTCTGTGTGTGTGTGTGTGTGTAATGGAAGATAAGAGGAGAAAGAGAGGGAGAGAGAGAGAGGAGAAAGGGAGGGAGAGAGGGAGAGGGCAAAGAGAGGGAGAGAGGGGGGGGCTGAGAGGAGAAAGAGAGGAAGAGAGCGAGAGGAGAAAGTGTGGGAGAGAGAGATAGAGAAATAGGTGGAGGAGAGAGGAGAGGTCTCACTAGGGAGCCGGCTAAAAGGTCACAGTTGTACCTCAGTACCAAAGAAGTAATTAAAGCAAGCAAGCAAGCACGCACGCACGCACGCACGCACGCACGCACGCACACACACACACACACACACTATGTTGCTGCAGATCTTCAGAATGAGCCAGAAGGACTCTCACTGCGCTGTTGACATTCCTCACCATAGAAACGGGGTGACTAGGAGGGTCAGAGTTCATGTCTGGACCGGGGACGAACACAAGAGGGCCGACGGTTCACTAGCCCGTCGTCAAGGGAAACTGCGATGACAAGTTGTTCTATTGTTTTTGTTTTGGTTAACCCTTGAGGTCAAAGGTTGCGGTCTGCTGTCACAATGCTCATTAATAACATCCTGGCTTACGTCACAGGTACCGTTATAAAATGACCTCCAGAACGTCACAGCAACAAACACACAGACACAGACACAGACACACACACACACACACACACACACGGAGTGTGTGTTCCCGACAGCAGCCTCCAAATCAACTGAGACCGCAGTTAATTACAGCGATACGCGAGGGTGACAGTCAGCCCTTAATCATCTCCTACTGTGTGTGTGTGTGTGTGTGTGTGTGTGTGTGTGTGTGAGAGTGTGTGTTGTTCTCTGCTCGTTAGCGTGCGCTAAGGAAGGCCTGTGGTCTGCTCTCTGACACAGAGACTGACTGACTGGCTGACTGACTGATTGGCTGGCTGACTGACTGACTGGCTGGCTGACTGACTGACTGACTGACTGGCTAGCTGGCTGACTAGCTAACTGACTGGCTGACTTGCTAGCTGGCTGACCGGCTGACTGACTGACTGGCTGGCTGACTAGCTAGCTAACTGACTGGCTGACTTGCTAGCTGGCTGACTGACTGACTGACTGGCTAGCTGGCTGACTAGCTAACTGACTGGCTGACTTGCTAGCTGGCTGACTGGCTGACTGACTGACTGGCTGACTAACTGACTGGCTGACTGGCTAGCTGGCTGACTAGCTAACTGACTGACTGACTGGCTAGCTGGATGACTGGCTGACTGACTGACTTGCTAGCTGGCTGACAGGTTGACTGGATGACTGGCTGACTAGCTGACTGACTGGTTGGCTGGCTGACTGACTGGCTGACTGGCGTGCACAGGAGCCCTGTGGTAATGAGGATAATTAAATTAGTGATGTGATGGACGAGGGGGCAGCAGCCCTGTCAGGACCCTAACCCCCCCCCCCCTCCCTCCCTGAGACAGGCCTCTGACCACCCTCTTTCCCCCTCCCTCCCCGTTCCTCCCCCCTAACCCCATCCACTCCCTCCCTCCCTCCCTCCCTCCCCCAAACTCCACTGGACACTGCTTCGCTCCACATTATCATATGCAAATGACAGCTCTCGCACGCTCGCACGCACGCACGCACGCACGCAGGCACGCAGGCAGGCAGGCAGGCACGCGCACACACACACACACACACACACACACACACACAGGCATGAGGAGCATGCAACGACAGAAAACACCTTCTCTCGCTTTGTACCTCCCTAACCCTCTGTCTGTCTCCATCATGTGTGTCCGTTCTAGCTGGTAGGTCAAGCTGTCACACACACACACACACACACACACACACACACACACACACACACACACACACACACACACACACACACACACACACACACACACACACACACACAATCGCTAAGTGAACTGAACTAAAACTTCCCTCCCATCAGAATCAAATTAGCAGGAATCAGCGTTTCCTTGTGAAGGGGGAGGGAGCGAGAAGAGAGGGGGAGAGTGAGGGGGGTGTGTGTGTGTGTGTGTGTGTGTGTGTGTGTGTGTGTGTGTGTGTGTGTGTGTGTGTGTGTGTGTGTGAGAATCATAGCTGAATCAATCTGCAGCGGACTTCAGTGAGGTCACAGGATTTCCATGCTGCTAGGAGGAGACACACATGGACACATTACTCATTCAGAAACCATGGCCACCACTGAACATTACATTCAACACCGTTTATTAATGAGGCCAGGACTTTAGAGAATGCTGATCTGGGACCAGCGTTCACTGACGATTACTACTCCCTGTAGATCACCCAGGCCTATAGATAATGCTGACCTGAGACCAGCATTCATTAACAAGGACTGTCCCCCATGCACCACTCAGGACTTAAGATAATGCTGGTCTAGGACCAGCATTCACTGACAAGTATTAATCCCTATAGATCACCTAGGACTTTAGATAATGCTGATCTGAGACCAGCATTCACTAACAAGGACTGCCCCCTGTGCACCACTCAGGACTTAAGATAATGCTGGTCTAGGACCAGCATTCACTGACAAGTATTAATCCCTATAGATCACCTAGGACTTTAGATAATGCTGATCTGAGACCAGCATTCACTAACAAGGACTGCCCCCTGTGCACCACTCAGGACTTTAGATAATGCTGATCTAGGACCAGCATTCACTGACGAGTATTAATCCCTGCAGATCACTCCGGGAGACTTTAGATCTGGGACCAGCAGTCTCCACAGAACCATAACTCCAATCCAACCCTCTGGAAAGGTTGCTCTCTACTCTGCCCTGAGTTCAGCACGTTGAAGCTCTGTCTTCAATGCAGGGCAGCCACCTTGACTCCTGGCACTGGTGCTTATCTATAATGGGGTTGTAGGGTTCTGATGGTGATCCCAGAACCAGGACTCACTTAGAACCTGGCTTACCATCCCGCTCTGACTCTACTTTGTACCCACCCATTACACACACACACACACACACACACACACACACACACACACACACACACACGCACGCACGCACGGGCGGGCGCACGCACACGCACACGCACACAGGGCGCAGTCACACCTCTAGGCTGAAAAGCTGTTGTCGCTCTCAGTGACAGAGAACATTAAAATAATCATTCTCCCTCTCATCAATGGAAGGCAGTCTAGTGGATAATTAAACAGCCTGATTAACGAGGAGAGGAGGAGGAGAGGAGAGATGCAAGGAGACAGTGCCACTACTAATAAGGAATTTAGACACCCCCCCCTTTTCCTCACCCCCTCCTCCTCCTTCTCCTCACACGCACACGCACACGCACACGCGCACACACACGCACACACACACACACACACACACACACACACACACACACACACACACACACACACACACACACACACACACACACACACACAGAGCCGAGCTGACTTGTCTTTAGCCAACAGTGTGATAATTAGGGGGATAATGGCTCGGCATTTAGAGTGTAAATCTTCCTCCTGGGTCCACAGCTGCTGTAGTGCAACTGCACGCGCACACGCACACGCACACGCACACGCACACACACCTGGATCAGCGTGGCACACACTCGTTGCGTAGGGCTGTTGTGTGTGGAGGACACACAGACAGTAAAGATGTGTCCGGGCAGTTTGGACATGTTTTGTTTCCATGGCGGTTTGTCTGGGAGACCGTCCATCAGTCCGGCAGACATGTTGAATGCCATTCACCAACGAATAAGCACACTGGTGCTACAGATAGGGAGTATTTCTTATTGTGTTTTTACTATGGTAACATGAGTCGCCATGTCCATAAAAGGATTTCTTTAACACACATTCTCGGTTTGAACGTCAGCCAATCAACATTGAGGATGAGGATCCTGGATAATAGGGTTGTTGGTTGACGGTAAAACGCAATTATGTTGGTTATATGAACACAGCAGCAGTAACTATTTAGTTAATTGTCGATTTGAATAACAATCCTCTAACAAACAGGGCTCCAAAAGCACACAGCTTTATCAGTGGGACTGTACTGCCATCTCGTGGCCAAAATGTGCAACTACAACTGTTTATTAACTAACTCATAGCCAACGCGAAAACGATACACAACCGTGATAAATTCAAAGTTACCTTCAATTACTTTGTTTAATTAGTGAACGCTGTTCCTAGAGACTATTACACAAGTCAGTGTTTGCATAACGATTTTATGTTCAGACAAATCTTCTTTTGTTTTTTTGTGTTTTCAGCAAAGATGTTGCAAACAAATATTACGCCTAAAAAGTATTGATAATCACTGGACTGGAGAGGCAGAGAGAAAGACTGAGAAATAGAGGGAAAAATAGGGAGAGAGAGGGAGCGAGGGAAATTGATGGGGGAGAGAGGGGGGGGGAGAGAGAGAAAGAGAGATAGCGATAGGGATAAAGAGAGAGATAGAGAGAGAGAGAGATAGAGAGAGAGAGAAGAGAGAGAGATAGAGATAGAGATAGAGATAGAGATAGAGAGAGAGAAAGAAAGAGAGAGAGAGGGAGAGAGACAGAGATACAGCCAGTTGATGATCCAGATATAACATAATGACTCACTGAATGCACGTCACCATACATTTCTCTAATTACAGTTTTACCACTGGCCAAAGGCCGGCTGCCATGGCGACCCTGTGTTAACGACTGGCTCTACCAGGGTGTTCCTCTGTGAGTTGCCGGGGGCAGCATATATAAAAAAACTAAAAACACATATTTCAACTGCCTCTGAATGATGATGCTTGGTAAACTTAACATATTTGTCTGACTTTACAGATCAAAATGCTGTATGCATGTGTACAATTTTACTACAAGGTCAAATCTAAAAAGCAAAAAAAAAAAGAAATATATTTTCAATGGCACATTGGATGAGTCCCATCCATTAAGCGATGATGGATTAGTTAGGTCTGAAAGTGATGTGCTAGACCTAAGTAATGGACAGCCAATGGGGTATCTTGATCGTGGTGACCCCCCACCACACACACACACACACACACACACACACACACACACACACACCACCCGTAACAAGGTGTGTGTGATCAACTTTAACTGCAGACCCCCGATTGGCTTAAACATGTGAGTGGGGCCGTCCAACCCTTAATTGACACATGATTAGCAGGGTTCTAACGAGGGTACTAACGACCCTCTTCAATGTCACCTTCCCACAGCTCTTTACTACTACCATCCCCTCCCTCCATCATCCCTCCATCCCTCCCTTTATCCCTCCATCCCGCCATCTCACACCACCACCAGCTGCAGACTCTCCGTCTCTGCTGGGTGTAAGATGGCTGCCAGGTCCCCTCTAGTGATTCTAGAACGTTCTGTCACATAAGCAGACAGTTCTATGAAGGTCACAGTGGACAGAGGTCCCTCCCCTTCTACTATTGGCTCAACAGACTCACAGACAGGAAACAGTCAGAGATCAACTGACTGACTTCTTCTACTACTACTACTACTACTTCCTGCTACAGACAGGTTTAGAGAGAGAGAGAGAGAGAGAGAGTAATAGACAAATAGCTAGAAAGAGAGGCACAGAGAGAGAGAGAGAGAGAGAAATAGACAAACAGGGAGAGATTTAGATTTTAACCACACTTTTATTTGTTTAAAAGTCATTCACTCAAACACTGCCTCAAAACTATACAATTTATACTGTTGACATACTAGGAGAGCACTAGCTCTTGCTACACATTTAATAGCAACTCCCCGTCCTCATCAACAGTACAAAGAAGTTCTCCAGCTCCCCAAACCTCCACAAACCCAACAACATTATTTACCAACTTGTAATAAGCACGCTCTATCCGTAACCTTGCGGCCACCAATGCCCGCATAGTCTGTTTTGGATCTGTTGATCCCACTCCCAGAATCTTGCCTTTCCTACTCTTCCATATTGACATCTTTGCCTGGCCAATTTTGAAATTAATCAGACACACCCTTTTCCTGTCCACCACCCTATACATAGGTCCAGTGATAAAAAGGTCATGAGAGAGAGAGTACACCCTAGCCCTCTACACCAGCCCTCCATGCACCAGAACAAACCTTTAAGCCTATCACAATTCTGAAAAAGATGTTCCACAGTCTCGCCTTGGTTACAAAACGGACACTCCCGCCCTGTTGTTGGATCAAGGTGCGCAACGTGGGGGAGAGAGAGAGAGAGAGAGAGAGAGAGAGAGAGAGAGAGAGAGAGAGAGAGAGAGAGACATAGATACACAGAGAGAGACAGAGAGAGAGAGACATAGACACACAGAGAGAGACAGAGAGAGAGAGAGACATAGACACAGAGAGAGAGAGAGAGAGAGAGAGAGAGAGAGAGAGAGAGAGAGAGAGAGAGAGAGAGAGATAGAGACTAAGACACACACAGAGAGAGGGGGCTGCTGTCCTACCGTCCTGGAAGACCCTCTCCACGTTGAGGCCGTAGGTGGCACAGGTTTCATAGTAGGTGCAGCGCTTCAGGTCATTGGACAGCTTGCGCGCCCGCGTGTCATCGATCACTCTGGGATTGGCTGAGCTGATGGCGTCTGGTGGGAGGGACAAGAGGCCATTGGTTGATCCCGTTCGACCTTGTTCCATTTGATTGACCTCTATTATAAACTCAGAAGGCTGGCACAAAGATGTTAATAAACTATCCTGTTGCCAAGGTAACTCCCAAAACGTTGATCTGGGAACTGGAGGTAACATTGGCACTAGTGTCAAAATATACACTGCCCTGGTCTCCTGTGCTACCACTAAATAGTGTAGTACTCACTTCAGACCACTCGGTGGCAGCAGAACCCTTCATAGCTAACCTGGAGACTTATACAGTATTAGTTTATGGACTGGCAAAGGGAAGGCTGTTAACATGGATGTCTATGGAAGGGTCTGAATCCCTGCATCTCCACCATAACCATGGGCTGTTGGCTGTGTGTGGTGTGTGTGTGTGTGTGTGTGTGTGTGTGTGTGTGTGTGTGTGTCTCACCCTGCGTCCCCACCAGCACCAGCGGTACGTCAGCTGTGTTGCGGTAGCTGGCCAGGCGGCTGTAGTAGTGATAGACCGTTTGGAAGCTGATCTCCTCCTCCAGACTGAACACAAAGATCACAGCATCCACCCACAACGCAAACTGGAGGGGGACGGAGGGAGGGAGGGAGAGAGAGAGAGGGAGAGAGAGAGAGAGAGAGAGAGAGAGAGAGAGAGAGAGAGAGAGAGAATAATAGAAAGAAAGTGAGAACAGCCATAGAGAACTAGACAGAGTGTATGATTAATTGATTAAGTGAGTGAGAGTGTCTGTCTAGACCCTGACCCACATCATATTCTTCTACCACCATAACACAGTATCTAAGACTAGTTAAAGAGCCTTAATCTACACCATAACAGAGTATCTAAGACTAGTTAAAGAGCCTTAATCTACACCATAACAGAGTATCTAAGACTAGTTACACAACGTTAATCTAACACCATAACACAGTATCTAAGACTAGTTACACAGCGTTAATCTAACACCATAACACAGTATCTAAGACTAGTTACACAACGTTAATCTAACACCATAGTAAATCTAAGTCTGACATCTTTAAATCAGAGATTCATATCATAGGGTAGTGAGGCTGACATCTTTAAATCAGAGATTCATATCATAGGGTAGTGAGGCTGACATCTTTAAATCAGAGATTCATATCATAGGGTAGTGAGGCTGACATCTTTAAATCAGAGATTCATATCATAGGGTAGGAAGTCTGACATCTTTAAATCAGAGATTCATATCATAGGGTAGTAAGTCTATGTGACATCTTTAAATCAGAGATTCATATCATAGGGTAGGAAGTCTGACATCTTTAAATCAGAGATTCATATCATAGGGTAGTAAGTCTGACATCTTTAAATCAGAGATTCATATCATAGGGTAGTGAGGCTGACATCTTTAAATCAGAGATTCATATCATAGGGTAGTGAGGCTGACATCTTTAAATCAGAGATTCATATCATAGGGTAGTAAGTCTATGTGACATCTTTAAATCAGAGATTCATATCATAGGGTAGTGAGGCTGACATCTTTAAATCAGAGATTCATATCATAGGGTAGTAAGTCTATGTGACATCTTTAAATCAGAGATTCATATCATAGGGTAGTAAGTCTATGTGACATCTTTAAATCAGAGATTCATATCATAGGGTAGGAAGTCTGACATCTTTAAATCAGAGTTTCATATCATAGGGTAGTAAGTCTATGTCTTCATCTTCTTCATCTTCATCTTCATCCGCTTTGTCCGGGGTCGGGTCGCGGCGGTAGCAGTTCCAGCAGGGCATCCCAAACTTCCCTTTCCCGGGCCACATTAACCAGCTCTGACTGGGGGATTCCAAGGCGTTCCCAGGCCAGTGTGGAGATATAATCCCTCCACCTGGTCCTAGGTCTGCCCCGCGGCCTCCGCCCAGCTGGACGTGCCTGGAACACCTCCCTAGGGAGGCGGCCAGGTGGCATCCTTACTAGATGCCCGAACCACCTCAACTGGCTCCTTTCTACGCAAAGGTAAGTCTATGTGACATCTTTAAATCAGAGATTCATTTCATAGGGTAGTAAGTCTGACATCTTTAAATTAGAGATTCATATCATAGGGTAGTAAGTCTATGTGACATCTTTAAATCAGAGATTCATATCATAGGGTAGTAAGTCTTTAGTCGTTTCTTACAAGGATACAGTGTGTCCTCACAGGGAGAGAAGTATGTGTGACGTCTTTACATTAAAGTCCTTACTTATAGGGGGTGCAGTGTGTTTTTTTAAAAGTCATCTTGTCTTTATAGGGGGAAGAAGTGTGTTGGAGGTGTAAGGAGAGGAGGGTGCAGTACCCACCTGTGCCTCCGGAGGGCCCCCCTCGTCCCTGATCAGCAGGAGGTGACTCTGTCCGTCCACCACGATCTCCTTCTTAAAACGACCCCCTGGCGGAGGGGAGGAGGAGCAGGAGGAGGAGGAGGAGGAGGAGGAGGAAGAGAGAGGGGTCAGAAACAGACACTTAAATAACCCCCCCAGGCTCTAAGGCATTCCGACGTGGATTTAAGACCACATAAGTGAAGGAACTGCTTGATTGTGTTGGGGGATTTCACAGAAAATAAAAATAGGAACACATTTACAGACTCTAATGGAATGACGTTTTAAAATGTACATTATTTGAACAGTGAAGTGGATGAAGAGATCAGACGGTCTTTGAAATCACTAAGTACAAAGAAAGACTAACAAACTCTAAAGCTACAAAGTGAACGTTAGTTTTCCTTAGTCTATGTCGGAGTGGTTGCAGTGGCACGCGATGAGGGAGCGGAAGCAGGGATGAAGAGGTGGAAATGTCGCTTTACAGGGAGGAGTGACAGCGTGAGGGAGATTAAACCGGGATTTACCGGGCGGGAAATCTATCGGGATTATCCTGATCTACGAGATACATCCACTTGGCGGCTTACACACACACACACACACACACACACACACACACACACACGTCAAGTAGGCCTTAGGACACACATACACAGACACACACGTCAAGTAGGCCTAAGGACACACACACACACACACACACACACACACACACACACACACACACACCAAGTAGGAATTCAGACACACACATCAAGCAGGCCTCCGGACACGGACACGGACACGGACACACACACACACACACACACACACACACACACACACACACACACACACACACACACACACCAGACGCGATAATGACCACCCACAGGTGAACAACAGGAATGCAGCACTACAGGTAACCGCACACGCATATGACAGGCAACGCCGCCCTGAGAGAGAGAGTGTGTGTGTGTGTGTGTGTGTGTGTGACATTCCAGAGAGTCCAATGACCACAATGTAACACTGATCTAAGAGACCTTGACTAGCGCCGGGTATATGGTCTGTCATATCTTATTTTATCTTCAGCTCAGGCATGCCTCATACTCTGAGAGCTCCCTGTAGCAGCACTACTCTGTCTACAGACCAGTCCTGGTACACCTTATATGTGACCTGTCAACTTTGACCTCTGAGAGAGGAGAGGTCAGAGAGCCAGGGTCATTCATTACGGACTGGAGGAGCAATTGGACAGTTTGCGTCCCAGTGAAGGTTGACTTTGACTTGTGTGGATCGAACCTAACTCAGTCTGAAGAGACTGACTGACTGAATGATTGGCTGACTAGCTGAATGATTGGCTGACTGGCTGGCTGTTAAAACACGCACGCACGCACACACACACACGGAGATGTAACAAGAGACATACAGACGGACAGACAGAGAGAGAGAGACAGACAGACACTGAGCTAAATGCTACCAGTAGTTAGCAGCGCAGACGTTAGCCTCAGGTTCAGCTCATTCAGTTTGATACTGTATTTAATACTGCTTACTACTCATCTCCCCGTGTAGAAACCAGATTACAGCTGAAATAAGAACCAGACCGCTAAAGACATTTGGATTCCCATTCAGTCACAAGTCTTAGTTCATCAATGGACAAAAGGCTATCGCTTAAATATTACTGTAGATTCATTACATGACAGAAATGCTGAATGATCTTATTTATTATTATTTAAATTCTAGCTCACTGAGAACAAGCCAGAGAAAGTTTCATATGGACTACATTTCCCAGAGTACATTGCAAGTCCATTAAAGACAGCATGAGTGGCTGTTAAACTGCACTGTTGCTACGGCAACGGTTGGTGAGAGGGTGCGAATGCACTGAACCTGAGTCTGCTTCAAGATGTTAGGATGGTTAGCATAGTGAGCTAGTCTGTAGGAGAGAGATCAACGAGAGAGATTACAGGTAAAGGGAGAGAGAGAGGGAGTATGAGAGAGAGAGAGAGAGAGAGAGAGAGAGAGAGAGAGAGAGAGAGAGATTAAGAATAGTTACCTGCGTCCACGTCAGCTAGAGTTAACAAGTGCAGCCCAGAAGAAGAAAAGAGGGAGGAGACAGGAAATGACATCAAAGCCCAAAGTCAACATGCAGCAGACCAGAGCAGTTAACCAAAAAACAACATCATTAACACCCTGACCAATTTAAGACAGGGGAGGGGAGCGCGAGAGAGAGCGAGAGCGAGAGAGAGAGAGAGAGAGAGAGAGAGAGAGAGAGAGAGAGAGAGAGAGAGAGAGAGAGAGAGAGAGAGAGGAGAGAACGAGAGAGAGAGAGCTAGGCTTAATTCTTAGAGAAGGGGTAGGAGGAGGAAAGAGTGAAAAAGGATTATTTCAGGATGTTCACTCCTGAGCTCATTAAAAAGTCGGGGTAATCAATCTTCATTCTGTGAAGATCCTGAGCTAACCTTGTTACACTGATGTTAAAGTGTATAACACAATCCCTAACCAACACGCCGTTATTTAAAACCTCACTGCCACTCCCCATACATTAAGCTTTACAAAAAATAAAATAGCGTCAAACTAAAAACCAGAGAAACGGTAAAGCCTGTAGATCTTGACACCAATATTAACAGTATTTCTGATTTAGCTCTTCAAAAGCTTCATGACTAGCATTTAGCTTAGCTCCCCAACAGCATTTAGCCTAGCTTGATAAACAGTATTTCGCCTAGCTCTCCAACAACATATCACCTAG
>JAPMUY010006938.1:187500-200000 GCA_026901105.3 Galaxias olidus | reverse complement strand
ACGTGGTGTGTGTGTGTGTGTGTGTGTGTGTGTGTACGCCCACTGAACCCGTTTGGCAAGCTAACACACACACACACACACACACACACACACACACACAGTATTAGTATAACAGAGATAAAAATATGCTCATGCAAACATTTGAACGCACACGTGCACACATCCCCACACACACACGCACACGCACACACACACACACACACACACACACACACACACACAGTCCAACCGCACCGCAGTGTTTTCAAAAATATGCTTTTATTTTAAACTCCGCCCAGAATCTGGATAAATCATATTTAAGAGCAAAGAAGGATTTCCATTGAAGTGGAGTCTGTAGAAAACTAAACAAACCCTACAAGAACACACACACACACACACACACACTTCCACAGAACTAGAGCGTGTCCGGGTAAGTCCTGACTGATTGATGGATCTCTCTCTCTCTCTCTCTCTCTCTCAAAGGTCATTTAGGGGTGAATGAACTCTGACCCTTCCCTTTCAGGAAGTCAAAGCAAACATGACCCACTGCTAGTCAAGGCTCCACAAATCACACAGTGAACTCTAAACTCTGTGACGGCTGCCAACCCGCTCTCAGAACGAGAACCCCATGAACAAAGAACATCGTTAAAACTAGCATGATCAGATAACTCCACTTCCTACAGACATTTGAATAAAAACAGTGGCTGGCCTAGCCAATAGGAGGCTGGCTCCCCCCGCACAGGGCTGATCTGCCCGGATACGTCAGGCTGGTCCTAGCTGAGGAAGCTTGGATGGGACTACAGCACTGACACCCTGATCCTACTGTGGCTTCTCATCTCCTCCTTCACTTAAGGTCCTGTCTAGATCTGTGTCTGTGTGTGTGTGTGTGTGTGTGTGTGTGTGTGTGTGTGTGGCTGTGTCAGTGTGTGTGTGTACGTCTGCGTGGCTGTGTCAGTGTGTGTGTGTGTGTGTGTGTGTGTGTCTGTGTCAGTGTGTGTATGTGTGTGTGTGTGTGTCAGTTCAAAGATCTAAATAACTAGGTTAGATTATTTTCATCCCCCCATCCCCCTCTTTCCCTCTCTCTCTCTCTCTCCGCTCCCTTCCCCCTCTCCTCTTCGTCCTTCCGCTGCCCCCCTAACCTTCTTTCCTTCTCTTCACCCCTCCTCCTCCTCCTCCTCCTCCTCCTCCTCCTCCTCCTCTCCTCTCCTCCCCCTTTCATTCAAAGACTTATAGATGAACCAGGGAGATGAGGTAAAGGAAGGGGTTGAATCTCTGCGGACGGTTCAAAAGAGGTACAGAAAGGTCAAAGGTTACTCCAAGGCACTGTACTGACCGTCTGTCCCCCTGACCTACAGACTGTCTGCTCGGCTAGCTTACTGACTGATTGGTTGACTGGCTGGACAACATGTTGACTGGTTGCCTGGTTTACTGACTGAATTACTGGCTGCTACCTCCATGGGAGAGAGAGAGAGAGAGAGAGAGAGAGAGAGAGAGAGAGAGAGAGAGAGAGAGAGAGAGAGAGAGAGAGAGAGAGAGAGAGAGAGAGAGAGAGAGAGAGAGAGAGAGAGAGAGAGAGAGAGTGTGTGTGACCCCTCCTATCATTGGGGAGTGTTTTCCAAATCTCTCCTGGCTGCCCCGGCCTCTCTTCCTACACTCTCACTATCACAGTGTGTGTGTGTGTGTGTGTGTGTGTGTGTGTGTGTGTGTGTGTGTGTGTGTGTGTGTGTGTGTGTGTGTGTGTGTGTGTGTGTGTGTGATTGGAGTTCCCAGCGCTGTGTGGGACTTTGGCGCTCCCCCCTTAAGGGAACGAGGTAAGATAGGAGAAGAAGAGGGCCCATATCACTGACACAGAGCAGAGCACACACACAGTCAGTCAGTCAGTCAGTCAGTCAGTCAGTCAGTCAGTCAGTCAGTCAGTCAGTCAGTCAGTCAGTCAGTCAGTCAGTCAGTCAGTCAGTCAGTCAGAGCGTGCACGCACACGCACGCGCACACACACACTCAGTCAGTTTGTCACACATACACACACAGAGGATCCCGGATATCCCCATCCGTTAGAGTAGAGGTTAGATTGTATGCAAAGCAGCAAAAGAACGCACACTGGCTATGTGGAGGAGACAGGAGCTCCAGCTGACTAACACCATCACACACACTCTGCCACACACTCAGACGGACTGTGTCTGCTATGTACCAGAGTGTGTTGTCTTTCTCCGAGAAAGGTTTTTAGCTGGAACATGGCTGTGACTGAAGTGCTGCTTTCACATAATCGCCATTTTTTATTAGAACGTCCATTTAACAATTGACTTTCCCGCTGAGAATCAAAACTATAATTTAGCATAAGTATCGGACAGTGATATGGTAATCTTTTCCGATACCTGATCCCAGTACTGAGCCCATTATCGGCCCGGTACCGATACCACCAAGTAGTATCTGTCTATCTCTACTGACTGATTTCCCATTCCAATTCTTATGCTCCTCTCTTCACTGTCCTGATCTCTCTCTCTCACACACACACACACACACACACACACACACACACACACACACACACACACACACACACACACACACACACACACACACACACACACACACACACACACACACACACACACACACACACACACACACACACACACACACACAGCGCGCTGACCTCAATATCAGTCTTTTAATCAGTGGAGCAGAACGACACACAGCTGGCAGAGGTCCCAGAGTTTAAACCCCCCGTCGTAAATCCAACAGGCCCTCTGCTATGACACCAGCTAGTTCTGATGGGACCCACACACACACACACACACAGCACAGGTGGTGTGTACCTCCAGCAGACGAAGGCCTTTTAATCAGAGAGGTGTTGGACTGTCTCTCCCTCCTGATCCAGACACCTTGAACTAGGACTGCTTATGGAGGGCAGTGTCTGTGTTAATGCTGTCCTCGGTGTGTGTGTGTGTGTGTGTGTGTGTGTGTGTGTGTGTGTGTGTGTCTATACGTTGTCCTCGCCATCTGTAAACAAGGGCTGTTTTGGGGCCTAGGGCGTGGCTGGAGGGGAGGGGAGGGGGGGGGGGTCCTGCTGCAGGTGGACTGGGGAGTGGGGGGGGGGGGGGGTTGGATTTAAGTGTTGTGTAAGAGCATGAGCTAACTATAGCAGCTAGCGGGGACTCTGAAGCTGGCCAAGCTATGGGATTAGGCCTGCGACACACATTCACACACACACACACACACACACACACACACACACACACACACACACACACACAGGGGGGATCACCTAACCTACATGCTCTGTTTGGGAAGAGAAAGAGAACACACACGCTGAGCGTTCCTCTCTGTCGGAGCCATACGTCTCGCGTGCACACACACACACACACACACACACACACACACACACACACACACACACACACACACACACACACACACACACACACACACACACACACACACACACACACACACACACACACACACACACACACACACAACGAACACATACACATTATGAACAAACACACAGATAGGCACGTACCTAATACTTCAAATACCTAACACACCCCCGTGTGTCTCTGTCAGTACCAGGGAGGAATGTGCTACCTCATTGCTTCTACGACTTCTATGCAAGATCCCTTACACACACACACACACACACCCACACACCCACACACACACACTGCTCGCACCATCCAATTAGGGGCCGAGAGGAGAAGGAGGGGGATGGTGTGTACTGCTGGAGCAGGGAACACACACACACACACAGACACACACACACACACACACACAAACACACACACACTCTCAGAGCTGCTCTTTAACCCCTGACTGACCCTGTGCAAGAGAGGCCAAGGGTGACACACTGCCTGGCTAATAACCACAGCGAGAGGGCTGTATGTGTGTGTGTGTATGTGTGTGTGTAGAGTGACTGCAGATCAGTCATGTGATCCAGAACAGGAGAGAGAGAGAAAGAGGGAGAGAGATAGTTTAAGTTGAGGTTTCCAGTGCCATCCTGTGCTGTCCTGTGCTTTGAGGGAAGGAGAGGGTGAGGGCTACCCTGAGGACTGCCCGACTAGAAGTGGAGCACTGCTCCTGGGGTCCTTCTGTTTCAGTTGGCTATGCTGGGCTACCCCGGCGAGGAAGAGGAGTGTGGTTATTTTTACACACTCGTGCCTCCGAGTCTGCCGTCTCCACGGCCACAGCGACAGTGACCGCTGAGAATACACACACGCACACACACACGCACACACACACGCACACGCACACGCACACGCACACACACACGCACACGCGCACGCACACACGCACAAAGAGCAGAAAGAGTACCAGAGTGACAGAGGAGAGGACTTTCAGGAAAAGTGCAGAAACACAACAGAACAGAAGTGGATAAGATAGAACAGTACGGAACAGAAATGAATTGGATAGAACAGAACAGAACAGAACGGAACACGCAGACAGCTGTGTGTGTGTGGTTGTTATGACAACAGGACACGGATACAGTAGTGGGACACACAGGACGGAGGAGGACAGGCATGCATGGACACACACACACACACACACACACACACACAGAAGACCCATTCTCGTAGCACAACACACACACACACACACACACACACACACACACGTTCCTCAGGAAACAAAGGGCCTGTTTTCTGGCTCTGATACGACAATCAGAGTGGAGCCAAACTAGGAGCAGCAGCAGCTGCACAGATCAACCGGAACGCTATCTGCAGCCTCACACTCACACTCACACTCACACACACACACACACACACACACACACACACACACACACACAGAGAGAGAGAGAGAGAGAGAGAGAGAGAGAGAGAGAGAGAGACAGACAGACAGTCAGTCACCCTGGCTAGGGAACTGAGTAGATTTCCCTCCTATTGCAGTTTGTGGAGGAGGGGGTCATAAGGCAGAGGCAGACTGATAGAGAGAGAGACTGATAGAAAGAGAGAAGACTAGAGAATAAGAGAAAGAGAGAGCGAGATGGATAGAGGTGGAGTGGAAGAAGCAGAGAAAGAGAGAGAGAGAGAGAGAGATGGATAGAGAGGAGGAGGAGTGGTAGTAGCAGAGAGAAAGAGAGAGAGAGCGAGAGAGAGTGAGAGAAAGGAGTGGTAGTAGCAGAGAGAAAGAGGGAGAGAGAGAGAGAGGAGGATGAGTGGTAGTAGCAGAGAGAAAGAGAGAGAGAGAGAGAGGAGGAGGAGTGGTAGTAGCAGAGAGAAAGAGAGAGAGAGAGAGGAGGAGTGGTAGTAGCAGAGAGAGAGAGAGAGAGAGATAGAGATGGATAGAGATATAGAGAGAGAGAGAGAGGGAGAGATGGCTAGAGAGAGGAGTGGTAGTAGCAGAGAGGATCAAAGCAGAGGGATTCTCATCACTGCACACTGCTGCAAGTCAAATGAGACCCTCTGATCTCACACAGAGTGTGTGTGTACGTGTGTGTGTGAGAGAGAGAGAGCACCAAGGAATGCATGCAATAATAAGCATATGAGAACAAACGAGTTTGGAGGACTGAATATGGAGTGTATGTGTGTGTGTGTGTGTGTGTGTGTGTGTGTGTGTGTGTTCTATAGAAGACTCTATATGAGCAAAAACTCCTCCGGGTATCCACTGTCAACACACACACACACACACACACACACACACACACACACACACACGTTTACCCTCGCACCAGGCTGCCTTTTGACACGCATGTCCCACACATTACTTCTGCATGGCTGTAGATGTAGGTCACATACACACACACACACACACACAGACAGCGGCAGGCCATGCACACCCTTCACCACACCCCTCCATGTACGTACGTACACGTACACACACACACACACACACACCGAGGCAAGCCCATACACACCCATCACTGCACCCATCCACTTAGACACTTACACTACAATATTACACTTTGGAGTGAATGCTCTCACACACTCACACTCACACTCACACTCACACTCACACTCACACTCACACTCACACTCACACTCACACTCACACTCACACTCACACTCACACACTCACACACTCACACACTCACACACTCACACACTCACACCTATGGAACCAGTAAGGCTGGGAGCTTTGGTAGAAAAGAGAAAGAGAGCGAGGGATGACGAGAGGGAAGAAGTGGAAATACGGAAGGAGAGATAGAGCGGTGAATGGAGGGATCCACAGAGAGATAGAGGGATGGATGATGGAGAGGGGGATGCAGTGGAGAGGGAAAACTCGGGGACGATAGAGGGATGAAGGTGGGGTGAAGGGAGGAACGCGTGGAGAGAGGGAAGGAGGGAAGAGATGGTAAAAGAGGAGGATGGACAGAGATGTCGCTCTACAGCAGTGGGTGAGGTTCCACATGTAAGACTCTGCACACAACAGGACCATAGACTGAACTCTGTTACACCAGACAGACAGCCAGCCAGCCAGACAGCCAGCCAGACAGCCAGACAGACAGCCAGACAGCCAGACAGCCAGACAGCCAGACTGTCAACCAGCCAGACAGTAAACCAGCTAGCCAGGCAGAACGCCAGACAGTCAACCAGCTAGCCAGGCAGAAAGCCAGACAGTCAACCAGCTAGCCAGGCAGAAAGCCAGACAGTCAACCAGCTAGCCAGGCAGAAAGCCAGACAGTCAACCAGCTAGCCAGGCAGAAAGCCAGACAGTCAACCAGCTAGCCAGGCAGAAAGCCAGTCAGTCAACCAGCTAGCCAGGCAGAAAGCCAGTCAGTCAACCAGCCAGCCAGACAGTAGAATGTAAACTATGCAAAGCCACTTCCTCCTCTTCTCCAAAAGACTGTTGTGACATCACACTCATCCCATCCAACCTGTTGGCTGCGAGCCCCTGAGGGTGGGTGTGTGTGTGTGTGTGTGTGTGTGTGTGTGTGTGTGTGTGACCGGGGTGGGTCGTCTATCATTAGAGTTAGACACTTTAACAACACACCTAATGTCAACCACACACTCCCGGCATGCACCTGGTGCAGCGCACATGCACACACGCACACGCACACGCACACGCACGCACGCACGCACGCACGCACGCACACACACACACACACACACACACATCCTCTTTCCGCAGCAAGTGGAAAGGTTGATGCCATGTGATGAAGGAAGTCGGCTTGTTCCATCGCCCCGACAACAGTCTGACTGACACCTTCCTGCTCTCAAAACACACACACACACACACACACTGGTACTAGAAATGGACAAACACACACACGTTAAACACAGACATAGCCTTGGTACACAACAAGCCACAGCCTCCACAGTTAGAGGCAGGCGAATCACATGCTAAAGGCGATCACAGTGTCGTTTTAACACCAAGTCTAATCTGACCCATGGACACCACTCTCCTGGCCTACCTATCTGTGCCACAGCCTGCCTGCCCCCCCCCCTCTCCCTCTCTCCCTCTCTCTCTCTCTCTCTTGAGCGCCCCACCATGTGACAGCAGTGTTAAAACAGTAAACTACTCCTTTAGGGGCTTTTAGGGCCCTCTGCTCTGTGTGTGTGCAGTGTTAAAACACTGAAGTACTCCTTAAGGGCCCTCTGCTCTGTGTGTCTCCACAGTAAACCCTCTCCTCTCCTCTCCTCTCCTCTCCTCTCCTCTCCTCTCCTCTCCTCTCCTCTCCTCTCTCTCTCCCCTCTCCTCTCCTCCTCTCCTCTCCTCTCCTCCTCCCCCTCCCCTCTCCTCTCCTCTCCTCTCCTCTCCTCTCCTCTCCTCTCCTCTCCTCTCCACCCCTCCCCTCCCCTCCCCTCCCCTCCCCTCCCCTCAGACCCCTGTCAGGGCAGTGGTGTGTTTGGTTTGAGAGCAGGGGCTGGCCAGAGGCTAATGAAAGACAAACTGAGCTGTGGATAGAGCAAACAAACACCACCCCGCCGACAGAAACAAACACCACCCCGCCGACAGAAACAAACACCACCCCGCCGACAGAAACAAACACCACCCCGCCGACAGAAACAAACACCACCCCGCCGACAGAAACAAACACCCATCAAACGAACTGACTGTCTAGCATTGACAGCATACTGAAGAAACTAACACACAAAACTGGACAGAACAAGTAAGTGTGTGTGTGTGTGTGTGTGTGTGTGTGTGTGTGTGTGTGTGTGTGTGTGTGTGTGTGTGTGTGTGGTGGCATAAACTACCTAGTAAACAGAGGAAACACAAAGCAATGTGGTTGCGGAGTAAGAGCGTGACTGAAACTATAATGGTTATAACACACACACACCGACAGAGACACACACACACACACACACACACACACACACAGACAGAGACACACAGGCTAAAGGAGGGAGGAAGGTAAGAAGGGATGGGGGTTCTCTGAGAGGTAGGTAAGGAGGCTCTCTCTCTCTCTCTCTCTCTCTCTCTCTCTCTGTGTGGTTACCTCCGTTGACGCTCTCGCTGCTGGACTGGGACCAGGCGGGCTTACGGCCCTGTCTCCGTAGCGACGAGCGCCCGCTGCCTGGACTCCCCACGGGACTGCCCCCCGCCCCGTCAGCCCGCCCCCGCGAGGAGGAAGAGGAGGAGGAGAAGATTCCGCTGAAGAAGCGCGCCAGCCTCCGGTCCCGCCCCCCCGCCCCGCTCTGGGCCAGCTGCAGCAGGTCACTGTTGTCCAGCGTGCGGTTCTTGGGCTTGGCCCGCTCCAGCACCGGGTCGGCCCTGTGCAGCACCGCCCCCACCTCCAGAGTACAAGACTTCTCGCGATCCTCGGCGTAGGCCGGGTTGCGCAGCACCGTCGCCACGGCAACCGGAGTGGCGTCGGGAGGTGAGGAGGAGGAGGGGTCGGCGGCGTGGTCGCGGGCCACGCAGCCGGAGCTGCTGTGATGCTTGTCCTTAGAGAGCGCTCGGAGGCGGAGCAACTCGCCGCCCGGCCAATGGCGGAAGCTGAAGCTGCGTCGGAGGAGGCCGGGCGGGCGCTTGGAGGGCGGGGTCTCGCTGCCGTCCGATGACGCCTCCCAGCCCCTCTCCTCGGTGCTTTTGGCTTTGAGGAAGCGCTTTTTTTTACTCACGCTCCCGTTCTCCGCCGCTTTGGAGTGGGGGTCCCTCTTTGGGGTGTCCATGTCCGCAGCCCCCCCGCTCAGCCTGCCCCTCTGACTCTGTGTGTATTCGGGTATTTCCCGGGGTTGCTCAGCCAAAGGACTAGTGGCCTTCTCTTTCAACTCTCTGTGGAGTTTTTGTTTCCGTGCTATTTTAAGCCTCCCTAACTCCAACTGGCCCGTGCTAAAAGTCCTGAAATTCCTCATGACGTTGTGGGACGAGAACTCGTCGCTCTCGTCATCCACTTCTTTCAGCTCCTCGAGCAGGCAACTCCGCTGGAGCTCCGACGAGCCTTCGCGGCGGTAAGCGCTCACCGTCGGGTGCTCGAGACGACGGGGCACGGAGCCGGCTGCACCGTTCCCCCCGTTTTTGTCGCCGTCCTTTTCCAAGCTCTCTTTCTTTACTAACGTGAGAGAGATCCGGTAAACCGTTTTCCTTTGTGGCGTGCCTCGCTCCATCCTTTCTCCGTAGTTGCCGTCAAGAAGGTACATTCTTTAGATGCATGAGCCTTCACTTCGATGGCGACTACACGCGCAACTCAACTTTGAACGTCTAAATAATGTGTTGAAATCTCAACGTATTTTTTAAATAATTAAATAGGAATGCAATACAAATTATTATTATTATTGTTATTATTTTAAGAAACACAAACGTTAGTTTGTTCAAAGAAATAACACAACCTCAGTATGTGGCACGTCAGTTATCCAGATGTGAATAATCACTCCCGGAAATACATTCCGTGTTCATCCCGGCGGATTTAAAATTGGCAACAAAATGCAAGACGCAGGCTGAACAAGCACTTCCCGATGTAGGTTATTCCACTGTATACCGCACTGTATCAAAACAGTTCAGAGCTGCAACACACACACAACGCTGTTGTTTTCTCTTAACATCACAGATCCGTATGTTCCTGCGCTCCCAGGTGACATCTCGGTTATCGTTTGTACCAACAATGAAAGCAGCGACAGCAACATTACTCATTATAATGTTAAAATATGACTGAAACACTGTGTATTCCATCTGAAGCGAGAGCTACGTCTCCCATTGTGTCGGCACATCCCCCCGCTGTGTAACCAGCTTGCGCTCGGGCGTTGATGAAGTGCGCCTTCTTTTCACCCGCACCGTGTCGTCCCAATTGTGATTCAAATGAATCGAATTAACAACCAAAACCGAGACTTGCACTCACAAACAGTTCCCCCCCCCCCCTGAAACGGAGAAATGGTGCCACCGTCCCGTATCATTTTCTGCGGTGCCTCTCTCTCTCCCTCCCTCCCTCTCCACTCACCACTTTCAGAAGAGAGGAGCACGGATCATACAAGAACACAAGCTTTGCAACAAAACGTGGACCGGATCACATATACACAGTTGCGCAGTAGTCTGCGCGCACACAAAACCGTCAAATGGTTTAGATCAAACCATTTAGTTTACATCATAATCAATTGTTTTAATCTGGCCTAGTATTGTGACTACACACTGCGAAACGGGGAAGTATCAACGCAAACTAGAGTTAGAAAAATATTTAATGGCGGTCTTACAGAAAATCTAACGACAACAAGAACAACAGTCTATTTAATATGCACACTTTCAAACCGTGTTAATATCAACTGTTAATAAATCCTCCGTCGCAAGTTGAACAATCAAAGGCCAGGCTTTACAGCCAATCCACTCCATATTTTCGCTGCCACTAGCTGCTTTTCATAGAGGGCGTAGCATAGCAATTTCCAGCCTGTCCATCAAGCGGGTTTAAAGCACAGCCGCGCTGCAAGCAACAAAATCACCATGTGAAAGTGACACTACAGTTAAAAAGGCCCACCAATACAATTTTAAGGTAAAACTGCATTACCCACATTCAGTTCTGGTCATTGACTCAAAGTGATTTTTTGGGACAATTTGGATTTATTATTTAAAATTGTATTGCCAATTTATTTTACTTGTTTTATATACAAATTTGTAGTTTTTTTGGACATTACTGACTAAGTTGACAGGAATACATTTCACTGTCATTGTGCATTGTTGGAGGTTGACATGACTTAACGGCGGCAAACACTCCCTGTTCCAGAGAACGCCCCGCTGTGTAATAGGGCCAGGCAGGCTTCACGTAAAGCAGGTAGAGCACACAGAGGTGGCCACTTAGGAACATCCACCCCTCCAGACTAGGGACACTGACAGACTCCTCCCTCTATTCCTCCACTGTTCTGCTTTTAAAATTCGGTCTGTCGTTTTCCTCCTCTTCTTTACATTCCACCCGTTTGTATCCCCGTTTCATCCCGTCGATTCACTCCTTCTTTATCCTCCCCTCTTTAACCATCCTCTTTTCTAAAATATTGCCCCTCTTTCTCTCTCTCTCTTTCTACCCCCCCCCCCTCTCTCTCTCCAGGGAGGTAGGGTGTGGGTGTTGGAGATTAGGTCTGCCCCTCTTATCTCCTCCCAAAATCCCTCCATCTTTCCTTGCCCTCCTCGTCTCTCACTCCTTCTCCCTCTCCGTCCTCCTCTGATCTCTCCGTCTCTTCCTGCAATCTGACATTTTCTGGACCATTGCTCAGATTAGAGGGGCTTAATGGCTTTTCTTATGCACTTTCATGTCTTACACCCAAACAAACACACACACACACACACACGCACGCACGCACGCACGCACGCACGCACAAAAGAGAGAGAGTGCCGGCACACAACGCACAGACACACTAGCAGAAACCAACATGTGTTGAAATAATCACACGTCTCCATATCATGATTTGCATAGACTCTGCTTCCCCTATCATTCCAATGATTTAGAGCAGCAGTGGTTCATAGAGGTCCACACACACACACACACACACACACACACACACACACACACACACACACACACACACGCCGCTGAGCTGACCAGGACTGGGAAAGTACCACTGTTCCACTCCATCACCTGTGTGTGTGTGTGTGTGTGTGTGTGTGTGTGTGTGTGTGTGTGTACTAGACCAGGAAACGTCTGGAGAACATGCTGTTGCTGGGGATTAGACGTGTTCTGTGAATGTCCCTGGGACAGCGCTTAGGTGAAGCATCGTGGTCGCTTTGGAGGGGCCACTGACAAACCAGCAACGTTTCCTTAGGCACTGTTGTCTTCACGTTTTACTGAATACGTACTTACCACCTGATAATACACTAATAGAACCAGAGGAGGCTGTTATGCTCCGCACTCAGACTGAAACACACTTACAGACACATCCGCACTACGCCAGGGTATACAGACTACCCCTCAGATTCTTCAAAACCCTCCACCATCTCTCCTTCTCCAGCGGCCATTTTGACAGAAGACAGGGAGAGAGAGAGAGAGAGAGAGACAGAGAGAGAGAGAGAGCTAGAGAGAGAGAGAGAGAGAGAGAGAGAAAGAAACAATCTGCACTCTTTATCCTCTGAAATCCAGGTCCAGAAGCAGCCAATAGGAGAGAGGAAGAGTATGTGTGTGACAGCCACCCACCCGAATGATGAAGGGCTGTGCTGCTAACGACATC
>JAPMUY010006938.1:180000-182500 GCA_026901105.3 Galaxias olidus | reverse complement strand
TTCCTTCCTTCCTTCCCTCCCCCCCCAACCTCCCTCCTTCCTTCCTTCCCTTCCTCCTTCCCTCTCCCCTTCTCTTTACAATTACAACCAGATGCTTTTATTTAAAGCGACATACAATGAGATTACAGGGGCATTCCAAAACAAGATCTGTCAAGTGTTACTGGATAGAAAACACACACACACACACACACACACACACACACACACACACACACACACACACACACACACGCCTGCCCTGGAGATATCATTAGGGAGCAGAGAAAAAGACATTTATTATTCTGCCTGTGATGTCACGTGTGTGTGCGTGTGTGTGTGTGTGTGTGTGTGTGTGTGTGTGTTTGTATGTCTGTGTGTGTGTGTGTGTGTGTGTGTGTGTGTGTGTGTGTGTGTGTGTGTATGTTTGTGTGTGCGTGTGTGTGTGTGTTTGTTTGAGTGAGTGTGTACGAGTGCATAAGTTTTTGAGCACATACGTGTGTGTGTGCCATCAATTTCCTTTCAGGTACAGATAAAGGCTCAGTAGAGTGGGAGTGAATCATCTAGACTGGAGAGAACCTTCCAAACCCTCACAGTCACAAGCTCACCCACACACACCCTACCTAACAGACCAGAGGATGTGTGTGTGTGTGTGTGTGTGTGTGTGTGTGTGTGTGTGTGTGTGTGTGTGTGTGTGTGTGTGTGTGTGTGTGTGTGTGTGCGCGCGCTCCAATTAGAAACAGGTAGTGTTTATCCATCCAGTAGCAGGTGGTCTCCTTCATTATTCATGTGTGTCAATGATTTGACCTAGTTCTGCTGAAGTAGTTACATTACAATACTCTCCCTATAGCAGGAATACCCATAATGTTAGTTCTACTACAATACTGTCATTACAGCATACTATAACACATTCCAAGAATTCCTCCACCTCAACAGCCAAACAGCTCAGAGGTGACATCTTGTGGTCAGGACATGGAAGTGCATCCAGATGATCGCTTCTGCTATTTGAATACTTGAATCAATGCAATACATATATACAGGGAGAGAGAGAGAGATGATGATTAATCTGTCCTCCTAACATTTCACATTAACGTACAAATGGATCTACAGTAGGTTTGTAAAATGCTTTAAGGTGAATTACGGACAAAATTCCCCCACTATACAATCCAACCCAACTCGTTCCAATCCCAACTCATTCCAATCCAATCCACCTGTCAGTCCCGTCTGGAAGCACACCAGCCCATTTGGGGAAACTATAATTGTACCACCAATTAATATTTCCAAGCTATGTTAGTAGTCCACCAAGCACACCAGGAATATCAGGCGCTGACCTCTAACCTCGTATCAAAGCAGCGCATGACTTCTTCATTGGTCCTCTACCCAGACTTCCTCGTGACTCCAGCAAGCCCCTGTCAAATAAATAAACGCACCGTATCTGCTGTTTAGTAGAAGTGGTTCAACAAAATGAAATCCATTTCAACTCTAACGGGGCTCGTGTCCATCAGGGCTGAAATGGTGCAGTTCTCTACATAGCCAGCAGAGGGCGCTGGAGCACTGTGGAGTGATTTACTAGGTCACAGACCTGATTAATCTGACAGACAAAAGGCCTTTCATCCACTCGGATTCATTTAGGGGGGAAGCAAAAAGTAATCGTGTCATCAGTAGAGAAAAACGCAATCTAGAACAGCTCACGCACTAGATCTGGAACAAACACTACAGAATCCCTCTTCCTCCTCCTCCTCCTCAAATCTGTGTGCTTCTGTAAAGTGGCTAGTTGACCCCCTGGTCAGTGTGTGTGTGTGTGTGTGTGTGTGTGTGTGTGTGTGTGTGTGTGTGTGTGTGTGTGTGTGTGTTGGATGTGAGGAGCAGCATGGGAACAGTTGGGTGTTACATAAAGCCATTAGTTGATGTGGACGAGACGATGAGAGCTCTGCTTGGAACACACGCACACACACGCGCACACACACACACACACACACATACACACACACACAGAGAAAGATGCAGACGCTAATATACACAAACATAGGGGCATGCCACATACAAAAGAACATGTATAGATGTTAAAGCTTAAACGCACGCACGCACGCACGCACGCACGCACGCACGCACGCACGCACGCACGCACGCACACACGCACGCACACACACAGACAGAGAGTTCGTAAACACGCATCTATGTTGGTGTGACCTGCGGCTAAAAAGATGAACAAATCAAATCTCCAGATCCCAGTTAATAGGGAGCAAACACACACACGCACACACACACACGCACACGCACACGCACACGCACACACACACGCATACACACATAGAAAGTACGTGCATTTCCGATAGGAATGAAATGCAAATGTCCAAAGACAGACCAAGGCAAATACAGTCTAGTGCTGCTATGGAGATAGACCAACACACACATACGCACACGCACGCGCACGCGCACACGCACACGCACACACACACAGAGGCATGCGTGAAGTTAAGGGCAGCCGGCACAGCCTGATCTCCCCTGACACGCGTCCCCTCCC
>JAPMUY010006938.1:0-175000 GCA_026901105.3 Galaxias olidus | reverse complement strand
CAGCTCTGTCCTAAGCATAGGGTCAACAGCTACACATCATAACCTTGATCCACACAGAACGCTGACAAACCCCCGCCTTAGAACCAAAGACTGCCACCTGCAGCCGCGGCATAATGAGAGCAACACAGTGACCCATTCAATCAGCAAAGTGTATGCAGGAGGAGCAGGGGGGGGGGGGGCAAATGGAATGTTTTTGTTTTGTTGAACGAGGGGAGAGGGAGGAGCTAGAAGCTTAAGAGTGTGGGGGGGGGGGCATCTACTAGCGGAACAAATATAGATTATAGAAGACATTCACTCACACAGAGCAGAGACACACAAGGAGAGAGAGAGAGAGAGAGAGAGAGAGAGAGAGAGTCCACAAACATAAATAGACAAAAACACACCACATGAGAGCACTCAGGCCAACAGATTTGCAGTCAAGAGAACATCCTGCTCTGTCCTCTCTCTCTCTCTGTGTGTGTGTGTTGTATGAGCTGTTATCAGAGTCAGGTGACGAGAGAGAGAGAGAGAGAGAGAGAGAGAGAGAGAGAGAGAGAGAGAGAGAGAGTATGAAGAGCTACATGGCAGTCACTCAACAGAGCAGAATGGGACAGAGTGCAGAGCTGTTTGTCCCCACCTTTAACACTGTGTCATGTCTGCCTCCAGATCTACTTAATCCTCTGCGTTTGTTCTCCGTCTTTCTCTCTCTATCTCTGTGTGTGTGTGTGTGTGTGTGTGTGTGTGGGAGGGGGGCTGACCTGGAAACAAAAGCAAACACACACACACGCACAGGCGGAGAGGGGTGGGGGGTTGTTGTTGATTGTCCCTGACCGCCCACCGGGGGTCCACTGCAGTAGTATCATGAAGGATGGAGGACGGTGGGAGACCAGGGGCAGACTGTAATCACTTCACTCCAGTCTAGACATAGGAGAGAGTCCCCCTAAAGAGACACCACTACCTTAACAGACCAGCCCCCCAAAAGAGACATCTTTAGCTTAACAGACCAGCCCCCCTAAAGATAAACCACTACTTTAACAGACCAGCCCCCCTAAAAAGACATCTCTACCTTAACAGACCAGCCCATAGAGCCCCCCTAAAGAGACATCACTACTTTAACAGACCAGCCCATAGAGCCCCCCAAAGAGACATCACTACCTTAACAGACCAGCCCCTCTAAAGAGACACCACTACCTTAACATACCAGCCCATAGAGCCCCCCTAAAGAGACACTACTAATTTTACAGACCAGCCCCCCTAAAGACACATCACTACCTCACCAGACCAGCCCATAGAGCCCCCCTATAGACACATCACTACTTC
Organism: Galaxias olidus; assembly: GCA_026901105.3. Taxonomy (NCBI): domain Eukaryota; kingdom Metazoa; phylum Chordata; class Actinopteri; order Galaxiiformes; family Galaxiidae; genus Galaxias; species Galaxias olidus. The sequence continues at coordinate 173,701 of JAPMUY010006938.1, read as the reverse complement.
AACAGACCAGCTCAGATTAAAGGCCCATAGGGGAGAGAGAGCCCCCCTAAAGAGGCATAATTACCTTAACAGACCAGCCCGTAGAGCCCCCCTAAAGAGGCATCACTACCTTAACAGACCAGCTCATATTAAACGTCCATGAGAATGACCTTCTTCGCCTACCGTACCATCATAGCACAAAGCAGGAAGACATCGTATAGGACCAGGAGAATTACCCTGTTCAGCTACCACACCATCATAGCTCAAAGTAGGAAGACATTATAGAATGACACTCTTCAGCCACCATACCACCGTAGCACAAAGCAGGAAGACATCATAGAGGACCAGGAGAATGACCCTCTTCAGCCACCGTAGCACAAAGCAGGAAGACATCATAGAGGACCAGGAGAATGACCCTCTTCAGCCACCGTAGCACAAAGCAGGAAGACATCATAGAGGACCAGGAGAATGACCCTCTTCAGCCACCGTAGCACAAAGCAGGAAGACATCATAGAGGACCAGGAGAATGACCCTCTTCAGCCACCGTAGCACAAAGCAGGAAGACATCATAGAGGAGCAGGAGAATGGCAGGTGGCACATGAACAGTCGGTTGTCTTTCAGGCAGGAGCGAGGCTGTGATAAGTCACACCTCACAAGAACACCTGGACCTGATGTGTCCCTGGACAGCCACCGTAGACAGACCGCCAAGATAACACCACTTCAACACACAACGTTATGTCACCTCCTCAGTGCTGTGTGTGAGCGCTGTGTGTGGGTGTGCGTGTGTGTGTGAGCGCTGTGTGTGGGTGTGCGTGTGTGTGAGCGCTGTGTGTGGGTGTGCGTGAGCGCTGTGTGTGTGTGTGTGGGGGGGGGGGGGTTGGTCCAGCTAAGTCGCACACCCATTGCAAGAAATGGCTCTCTCCTCAGCAGTCTGTCCCTCAATGTACACAACATCCACAGTTAGCTGACCTTCACATTTGCTCTACTCTCTCTCTCTCTCTCAAATACATGTGCTGTTTGAGGGGGATGCCGGGCAGTTGTCATGGGTGACAGTGGGGTTGGGGGCCACGGCAGATCAGTTTTCAGGGGTCAACCCAGGGGGGGAGGCAGGGGGGGTGGCTGCCATCTGTCCAACGGGGGGTCAGAGAGAGAGGCATAGAGTGTGTGTGTGGAGGTGTTCTCTCTACAAAGCCGTCTCCCATGCAAGTCATAGCAAGCCCCCTGTCTTCAAAATGACCTCATGGTGGGACCAAACACACACACACACACACACACACACACACACACACACACACACACACACACGACCCAGATATGTTAAGACAACCCCACACACTCAACTACAAGATACCACCCACCTCTACACACACACACACACACACACACACACACACACACACACAACCCAGCTATGTTAAGACAACCCCACACATACTCAACTACAAGATACCACCCACCCCTACACACACACACACACACACACACACACACACACAGTCAGCTATGCTAGAGGCAAAACAAGGGACGGCCAGAGACTGCAGTGGGCCAAATCAGGATCTGTATAGAAGACAACACTGTGGTTTGTTCGGTCTGGTGTGATCCGTCCCGGTTGCGGTGCGGTCCGGTCTGTGTAAATGTTCCGGGTTTTCCACCAGTCCCAGTGTGACGTTTGCACAGCCACATGCTACATTACATTTCATTACAATCATTTCGCGGACGCTTTTTTCCAACGTGTCTTACAAAAAAGTAGTGCTTTCAACAAGAGAAGGTAAAAAAAAAGTATAATAATAATAATCAGGTGGATAAAATAAGTGCATGCCTGACCTAATCACCTAGATAAGAGTTGAGCAAGTGCTACATTAAACAGATCGGACATAAAACAGAACCATCGCAAGCCTAATAAACAATTTCTTAGTGCATCAAATATGAGTGCAAGGCAGATGCAAGGCAGATGCAACATGTCCCATTGAAGAAGTGGAATGGAGTAGAGCATGCAGAGCTACAATGCTAGTCCTACTGTCAAAGTCCCACCACTCTGCAGAGCTACAATGCTAGTCCCACTGTCATAGTCCCACCACTCTGCAGAGCTACAATGCTAGTCCCACTGTCAAAGTCCCACCACTCTGCAGAGCTACAATGCTAGTCCCACTGTCATAGCCCCACCACTCTGCAGAGCTTCCAGGCAGCATGCAGAAACTAGGTCAACTTTACCTGCCTGGCAAGACTCCAACACACACACACACACACACACACACACACACACACACACACACACACACACACACACACACACACACACACACACACACACACACACACACACACACACACACACACACACACACACATAACCTAGAAATGCAAATGCGCTCCAATGGAATAAGTAAGACCTAGTTGTAGGTTGTGAATCACAGCAGCAAGAGTCAACAAACATAATCGTCCTCCTGGCAGAATGAACCAAAGACGTTACACATGTTGGAGTTCTACTTCAGGGGATTCTAGAGTCTTAAGGACATACGAAAGATAATGTAGGCTCCAAAGCCTGAGGTAATAACAGAGTTCTACTTTGGAGGGATTCTAGCGTCTTAAGGATACAGCAAAGATAATGTACTCTCCAAAGCTCGTCAACTGTATAATAAGACTGTTCTACAAACACATTGTATAGCCGGCGTTAGCAAGGTATAACACTGCTCCCAGACAAGAGATGCTTATTCAAAGACGGACTGAGTCGTTCAGTCAGATTTCAAACTGTGCCGCTGATGTACTGAGGCCATTTCAATAAAAAACATTTAGGCACACACGTCACACTAACCTAGGAGCAAATGAAGACGTTGTTGCAGACAGTGTTCATTTTGTCAACGAACATTTTGAGAAGACTTAAAAGCATTTGTTGATGACATTTTTTTTCATGACTAAATTGTAACGCCACCGTAAATGAAAGAAATATTGACGACAAAAATTAAGACGAAATCTTAGTTCATTATGCCCTGACAAATTAAGACGAGACGAAATACCTGGCTCTGTTCAGGCAGACAACCTAGATCAAAGTTGCCGTCACAAGGCATTTGTTGTTTTCCTTTTTAACCATTAATTTAATTGCATAACAAATTCTCCCTGCCTTCATGCATCTTTCTCATTTGGTGATTATTTCCCCCTGCTCTGAGTCTGTACGTCCGCGCAATTTTTAGCAAAAGCCAGCCCAACAGTATAATTTGAACAGGCTAACGTAACCTACAGCTCCAAATCTAGCTAACACCCTGTCTGCCAAGGTAACAGTAAAAAGTAATTTGATTGATTCGATAATATTAGGAAAACGTAACGTTACGTGTCCTGGTGCCTGCTCTCGCTTTGAAAGCATTGACACTCACCTCAGAGCGGTGCTAAATTCATCATTCAGTTTAGCCAGATTGCATAAGCTAGTTACGGTTAACATCAGGGTTACGGTTAACATCAGCCACTGCCCTCTTGCATAGCGTGCCGGGTGTAGCCTGCTGTTCAAGTGGTTGGATGTGTAGAAGTGTGCACATAAACCGGAGCCAAATGTATGTTAATTCCCCTTAGGAGTCAGGACTGAAAGACTGACGAAAATTTTACTTTAACGCAACTACAATTTTCAGTAAGGAGGAAGACAAAAACAAAATGAAAAATGCTTGTCAAAATGAACACTGGTTGCAGATGGAACTACTAGGGCGAGAAATCTTTGTAGCTTCGTATTATAATTGTTTTCATCCATGTCTGTCTCAAGTAACCATTTCTAAATAATGCTATATCCATAATAACAACAACATTCTCAGTCCCACTACTACAGACTGTCCATAACAACAACACAATCAGTCAAACTACTACAGACTGTCCATAACAACAACACAATCAGTCCCATTACTACAGACTGTCCATAACAACAACAACACAATCAGTCCCACTACTACAGACTGTCCATAACAACAACACAATCAGTCCCACTACTACAGACTGTCCATAACAACAACACAATCAGTCCCACTACTACAGACTGTCCATAACAACAACACAATCAGTCCCATTACTACAGACTGTCCATAACAACAACACAATCAGTCCCACTACTACAGACTGTCCATAACAACAACACACTCAGTCCCACTACTACAGACTGTCCATAACAACAACACAATCAGTCCCATTACTACAGACTGTCCATAACAACAACAACACAATCAGTCCCACTACTACAGACTGTCCATAACAACAACACAATCAGTCCCACTACTACAGACTGTCCATAACAACAACACAATCAGTCCCATTACTACAGACTGTCCATAACAACAACACAATCAGTCCCACTACTACAGACTGTCCATAACAACAACACAATCAGTCCCATTACTACAGACTGTCCATAACAACAATACAATCAGTCCCATTACTACAGACTGTCCATAACAACAACACAATCAGTCCCACTACTACAGACTGTCCATAACAACAACACAATCAGTCCCATTACTACAGACTGTCCATAACAACAACAACCCATTCAGTCCCACTACTACAGACCGTCCATAACAACACACTCTCTCTAACCAGCCTGTAAGAGCAGCCCAGCACGTCAACGATAAGGACAGCTGCTTTCTGGGAGATAACAGACATAGCGAGGCTAACTGCTCGAGTTCCAAGACAAGTCTAGCTGTGCCTTGGCTTACAGGGCTTCATGTTTTCCTTCCCTTTACAGCCTGTGTCACTGTGTGTGTGTGTGTTACAGTATACATACAGTATGACGACCTCTCGACAGCCTAGGTCACTATGTGTGTGTGTGTGTTACAGTATACATACAGTATGACGACCTCTCGACAGCCTAGGTCACTATGTGTGTGTGTGTGTCTGTGTGTTACAGTATACATACAGTATGACGACCTCTCGACAGCCTAGGTCACCATGTGTTTGTGTGTGTGTGTGTGTGTGTGTTACAGTATACATACAGTATGATGACCTCTCTACAGCCTAGGTCCCCATGTGTATGTGTGTGTGTGTGTGTGTGTGTGTGTTACAGTGTATATATACACAGTATGACGGCCTCTCTACAGCCTGTGTCACTGTGTGTGTGTGTGTGTGTTACAGTATACATACAGTATGACGACCTCTCTACAGCCTAGGTCACTGTGTCACTGTGTGTGGGCGTGTGTGCGTGCGTGTGTGTGTGTGTGTGTGTGTGTGCGTGCGTGCGTGCGTGCGTGTATGACGGCCTCCCTGCAGCCTAGGTCACTGTGTGTCTAATTCCAGCTCTGCTTCAACCAAAAGGCATGAGTCACCACACGACACCGTGGCAACGGCAACAATCACCCGGAACACGAGAGAGAGAGAGAGAGAGAGAGAGAGAGAGAGAGAGAGAGAGAGAGAGAGAGAGAGAGAGAGAGAGAGAGAGAGAGGTGTAGAAAGAGACAGAGAGAGAGAGAGAGAGAGAGAGAGAGAGAGAGAGAGAGAGAGAGAGAGAGAGAGAGATCGAGGTGGAGAGAAAGACAAGGAGAGAAAGCGTGTGAGACAGAGGGATGGATAGAAAAATAAAGAAAGAGAGAGATATATGGAGAAAGAGAGTAACAGCGAGCGATAAGGAGATGGAGAGAAAGACAGAGTGAAAGGGATAAAGAGCGAGGCAGATTAGGGGATGGAGAGAGAGTTAGATAGAGATAGAGAGATGTGGAAAGAAAGAGAGAGTGAGAGTCAAAGAGAGACAAAGACAGAGAGACAGAGAGAGAGAGAGAGACAGAGACAGAGACACGGAGAGAGAGAAAGACAGAGACAGAGAGACAGAGACAAGGAGAGGGGGGGGTATTAGGAGGAGGAGGATGATACAGACAGAGAGAGAGCGAGAGCGAGAGCGAGAGCGAGAGCGAGAGAGAGAGAGAGAGAGAGAGAGGTATTAGGAGGAGGAGAAGGATGATGGATGCGTGTCTGATGTCAGAGGACCTGCTGTTATGTTACGCAGCTCAACATCTGTCTGTTTGTTGACTGACCAAAGAATGACCAAAAATTCAAACACTGGGTCTCTCTCTCTCTCCCTCTCCCCACATCAACGTGACATACATTCACTAGTCAGCCTCCTGGATTCCACACTACGAATAACGAATTACGAGGAAAAGAAAGAAAAAAAACACACAAATCCTTTCTACGTATTTGGCCGAGCACTTCAAATACTGAACTCCAAGCACACTCTCGCATCATGGCCAAAGACAGCCGAAGGGTTCCATTACAGACTGAAGCGCTTCAACTTGTTCATTGTTGTCTTTGTTTCAGTCCTGCTGCACTTCAAACGGCATGTGCGTCAGATACAGAGGCCAAACCATAGAGAGAGAATGTAGAAGTTCTATCTCTGTGGGCCAAACGATCAAACGTCACAGGGGGATGAGTATTCACTATGACACACTACTGACTGGGTCATACCTTCAACCACAACCCTCCAGCATCAAGGCAGGCTGGAACATGGAACACCATTCAGGAGGAATTCTTCTTTATGATTTGTCATTCAACTGTCTCAGTGCATGTCAACACTGAATCACCTTTTGTTTTGTTTTAAACCTACAGATACCAGCACTTTAGATAACATGGCCTATCACATTCGCATCACACCGCGCATAATGGTTCGTGCTGTCTTAACAAGGTCAACAGGTCATGATGCTGCAACAGGGCAGGTGCTTGTCACATCACGCGAGATCAATTCAACAGCGGTATCATGCAGCGTTTGATTGCGGATCCCGTTTGACAATGAAATTATATGTGATGATCCTCGCCTATCACTAAAGCATACACATACTATTAAATGCTTGCATTACATGGTGATTAGCCTATATTATTTAAAAGATGTTTAACAATAATTGAACCTTTTTCATTTACACTCTCACCTTCTATGGCGATGACATGCTCCCGGATCTGGTTTTGCAGAAGCGGGTCCTCCACGCGTTCCAGAAGCTCGTATATGGAGTAGATATTCGGATGGACCGATTCGAACCTCTGGATCTCAGAGCGAATAGCAGCCGAATTGGCCAAGTGCTGCTGGTAATTCATTGTCGAAAAAAGGTGGTTCCCTCCTTGAATTGTCCAGAATAATATGACGCATGGACGCTCGTGACAATAAAAATAAATTTGTTCACAGCCACTCCGCGCAAAATAAGTATGTGCGGAGCAACATTTGCTTCCGATGTGAAGAGTCCATGCAGTTACACCGCAAAGGTTGCTACCGTATCCAAACAAACGACCCGGGGCTCTTTTGATTCCCAATCCTGGAGTAGTGACAGATGTGCAGTCGGATGGGTAATTACTAGCCCATAACCACACTCCGTTCAAGCAAGAGAAAAAGACAAATAGATCTCAATACAGTCAATGTCCATTTACGACTCCAGGTACGCACGGGGGCAAAGTCATACCTGAACCTCTGTCCAGGTTCCCATAGCTGAATAGAAACGGCCTGTTCCTGCTAACTGGTGGTTAGCCTAACGAGCTAACGCGTTTGCTAGCTCGTCACAACGCCGGGGAACAAAACTACAAATTGCCCCTTCTCCCTGTTCTGCGAAATTGGCGATTGGACGTCTAGTTAAATAAAAAATCCACTGATTACAGATAACGCTGGGGCAGAAAAAAACATCATAAAGTCAGATAGCTAGCATGCTAGTACAATAGTTAATAATCGTGGTGGTTTCTGTCCTGTTCGTTGTGTTTTGTTTCGGGTGCAGAGAGCAGGCGCTAAAAACTAACGTTACATTCAAGCTCCCGATTTGGCCCGGAAACAAGGTGAAAGCGGTACTCCAAAATAATTTTATAAAAAATTCAAATAAACGTCCAGTAAAAACAATAAATATGTCTCAGAGTTCTAATGGATATCATATAATCAGACTGAGTTGTATTCCTTGGTTTAGTGTGGCGAGCTCCATCCCGTGTCGCTAGAATCCTCGGGACGTCATTCCATAAATGTGTTTCCTACTGGAAAACGTCTGCTGCATTCGAATTCAAGAAGATACTCGTTGCACCAAATGATTGCGTAAAATATGCGCAAAGGACGAATATTGTAGTAGAACTATAACAAATTCTGTGCATTCTGGTACTTTCTGTGACTATTTCCACCAGGAACATGTTTTATTGTCATAACCTGGTAATGCCAATGTTGTGTTTTAACTTATGTCGGAGAGACGTAGGCCTGTGTTTATCAGTCTGAAGTGGGCGGGGAAGGACCTTGCTGCATGGAACCTGCATGAATAGAAAACGGAGCTTGTCAAAGTAAAAAGCTATGTCTATTCCCCATCGAACACCTCCCAAAATTTGCAGGTATCATTCGGATAAACTACGAGTATAATTATTATGTGTATCATTATAACTATACATATTGTATTTATACAATACAGAGTAACGATATAATTTGACCATATTCAGAAGTTGTTCGCTAGAGTACGATATTTATGAAGGCATCATGAGATTTCCTTTCACATATCTTTCTAAATATTTGTAATTCATTAATCCATCTCCTTAGCCGTACTGTGAGTTTATTTCCCGCTTAATCCAGTAGGCTAGTATACAGTAGTGTTACAAACTAAAAGAAAAAAACAACATCATGATAATGGGCCCTATTATGCTTTTGGTCCACCAATCACCACCAGAACCGCTTCAGTACTTATTGACATAGACTCTGCAAGTGTCTGGAACGTTACACCCTTATGACGGTGGCACACTGTTCTTTGTAAGAATGTTCCTTCATTTGGTGCTTTTTAGTAGAACGAGTGACGTATAAAACATTGGTCTGAAAATAAATCATAAATGCTCAGTTTGTGTGAGATCAGGTGGTTCCGAAGGCCCCTAGCCTCTCATTCACATCGTTTTCTCTCATCAGGTCCTTCAGTGAACCTTTGTGGATGGGTTCCTCACCCAGAAAAGGACCACACCCACAAGCATAGAAAAAAAAATTTATCTTTATATTTTCATATTGTTATATTATTTTTGATGAAGAAATAACTTAACATTAATAACTTTAACTTTAATAGTTTGAACTGACAAAAGTGGATACATGGGATCTGACTATACCTGTACATTTACACACAAGGCGGATGGGACACAAGCATTTCAGACACAAAAATCTTTGAGTTATTTAATTTCCCTTATCCTCTAGTGTTATTCACTACAAAAGGCGTTTTGCGTGGGGACTGTGGAGGGCTAGCAGCATGCTAATTCCAGTCCCATGATAAGTAAAATCATTATAACTCAATGTAGTTAGCCTGCCACACCCGTAGTTAGCCCATGCCACTACACTGCTGCTCACTATAGAATAACTTCAGCTTGAAGGATATATTTCTGGTATGTTTTCTTAAGTCTTATAGTCCATACTGAAGTACTTAAGAAAGAGACATAGTGGGTTTATAGTCCATACTAAAGTACTTAGGAGACATAGTGGCTTTATAGTCCATACTGAAGCACTGAGGGTGGTGACATAGTGGGCTTATAGTCCATACTGAAGTACTGAGGGTGGAGACATAGTGGCTTTATAGTCCAAATTGAAGTACTGAGGGTGGAGACATAGTGGCTTTATAGTCCAAATTGAAGTACTGAGGGTGGAGACATAGTGGCTTTATAGTCCATACTGAAGTACTGAGGGTGGTGACATAGTGGCTTTATAGTCCATACTGAAGCACTGAGGGTGGAGACATAGTGGCTTTATAGTCCATACTGAAGTACTGAGGGTGGTGACATAGTGGCTTTATAGTCCATACTGAAGCACTGAGGGTGGAGACATAGTGGGCTGATACTCCATACTGAACTAACTGAAGCACTGAGGGAGATCACTGTGTTATAGTGGACCAGAGATACCAGATACCTTTCCACTACTACTACTGCAGACCATTCAGCAACACACACACACACACACACACACACACACACACACACACACACACACACACACACACACACACACACACACACACACACACACACACACACACACACAGTCGCGCGCGCACACACACACACACACACACACACACACCCTAAGGCAAACATCACACTCACGTTTTCATGGTATTCACTATTTTCAAAGCTCTACTTGCAGATTGGATTAGTTAAATGGTCAGTATGTCTCTCAATCACTCACTCTGGTTTATTCACTCACTCTAAATGTTCAGACAGTGTTCAGACAGACATTTTGAAGTGTGGTGAGCCTTAACCTTTGCCCACTCAGCTTAAACACTGATCAAACTGAGACTTGTTTTTAACCCGTTCTATCAGACATAGGCTACATTACCAGTATATTAGTGATCAGAAGTAAATTAACCACAACCCTTTTAAGACTCCTAAATCACTGACTAAGTGCTGACAGTGGTGGTAGACTTCAGCAAGACTGACGTGACCTAGAGCGATAGCATTTACTTATTTCATTGTATCTGTAAAGTTACATTATAAATGACCTGAACAAAGTCATTTAAATATTCTGGTCCTGATGAGCAGTGTTGGGGAGAATAGTCCAGGAGCTCACACCCATCAGAAGTAAATAACCACAAGCCTATTCAGACTCCTAAATCAATGGCTAAGTGATGAGAGTAGCGCTAGACTTGAACAAGATATGGTGTGAGCTAGGGTTTAGAAACAAGGCCTGCCAAACCATTCCTATCACCAACATAGTCCCAATGAATTACAACGTGCAAACAGCATCCATTCAAGACTAATACGAGAGCGCCCTCATGTGGTCGGTTGTATAAATGCATCGCCTCCAAAATCATTTCAGTTAACTAAATTGATTAACTATAATCTGAATCTATATATGTATGTGATTATATACAATCATGGACAGTACAAATTTAATGAAACTGTAGGTGCCACAAACACTTTCAAGACTTGAGAAAAATGCATCTGTTAGTTACTTAAGATAAACCTGTTTTCATATGTCGCCACTATTCACTACTGGATAAGACAAAGTTTAACATGCTATTATTATAACTACTACACGGCAAAAGCGAACACCAGCAAACATCCTATGTGACTGGTCCAAGTATACGTATACAGGGTCCCTGAAATCATTTTTCATGGCCCCTGTAAATCGCAGGCCCTTAGAATCGTCCTAACGTCCCTGCTTTGCGGCGCCCCTGACTATATGAATACTTTTGAGATCAGCTTTGCTGAAGAAGTTAAAAAACATCTGAACACATTTACATTGTATCTATAAAGTTACATTATAAATGACCTGAACAAAGTAAATATTCTGGCCCAGATGAGCAGTGTTAGTGAGAGTAGTGCAGGAGCTCACTCACCAGTGTACGGCATATTTGAGACTTTCTCTCAATATAAAATGTGGTAAACAAAAATAAAAAATCTTACATACAAAGATACAAAAAAACATTATTTTGAAGCTATAGGTCCCACAACTAATTTGTCCAGAAATAGGTTTTCTTGGAGTCTTCTGTGTCTGAAGTTAGAAATGTTTTTTAGCACATGGGCTATTTGATATTTTAAAAAAAAGGAAGCCATATAAAAATTGTGTTTTATTTGTTGTTGCAGTGTGCTAAATTGAATTGCTGTATTGCATGATTATATATTTACATAGAACAAGATATATTACTAAACAAGGTAAATAAAATAGAATGATATTAATAACAAAATGCTGAATTTCCTTATTGTCAAACTGCACGTTTATTCCCTAGTTTATGCCTATATGACATATTACAGGCTACCGAAATCTATTCCGTAGAACGACTGAATTGTGTACTATATTATTGATTTAAAACAGACATATTTGGCTTATAGAACCTGCATTGCAGCAGACCTATGTGAGGGCAGGTATGGTCTTGCCATCGATAAGCAGATAGTGGACGATGCCATCTCGTTTTTTTCCAGTTGTAACGGCCTTGATACAGCACTCGTGATCCCCAACCAGGAAATGGGTCTCCGTGCCGTCATCAACAAACTCCCCCTATTGGCAGGGGACGGGAATGACAGGAATAGCACGTTAGACATGCAAATACTATTCTGTACTGTATTGTGCATTCACTAGATACTGTATAGTGGGTAGATGTCAGTGTAGGACCTTCTATATCCTGGCTGGTACTTGGATACACAATACAGATGTGTATTTTTGTATAATGGAGTTACACCAGTGAAATCCACTAAAAACATCTGATAATTATAAATTATTAAATTATTTGTTTTAGTTATTGTTGAGTGTTTAAACTCTGTACCTATTTAAGTCTGAACTTAATGTTAAGTGTATTAGGCTGAGATACAGTGATATAGTGATACGGTGTGGGCAACGCACATGGCTCTTTGCACGTACACCATGAAAACTTGGTTAATCTGAAATCAGGCTTGCAATTACACCATTGCACAACATATTGCACGTGTTCCACCCAATCCTAATTAAGTATCTTACCAGGCCTTATTTGGTAAACGATCTAATCTGCATCATCAGTATTACAACATAGTTCTATCTCTATGGTATACAGACCACAACACAACAGGTAGCCAGGGGCAACAGCATAGCTCACCATGGTGTCCATCTTCTGACCTTTGCACCACACGTCCATGGTATCCTTTTCTGAAAAAAAAAGATTTGTGAAGAAAATTGTGACCTGTGTAGAACGTGGTTACTAAGCAAAACTCGCTGTCAGGTCACACATGTATACCCCTATACTCTGTTCTCCATGTAGGCCTATGATTTCCTTAAAATGGTTTTATAGACAGAGAATTTTCTGACTCATAAGGTCGGTGTGGTGTCTGACCTCAGTTGATCTAAATACAATTCGAAATCTATTTATATTATTTACTTTTTTTTTCTGTAAAATGCTGTTTTGATGAAGAAGACAGGTCCCACCTTCTTAACCTCAACAACCTTAAGAAAAATTGGTGAACTTTAGGCATGGCCCTAAAAACCTGTCTACAGGGATTTTAAAAATAAAACAAATTTTTAAAGTTTCTTACCAAGAACCACTCTACAGTCCTCCCCATCCACTGTCATCACCCAGGTCTTGGTGATTTTGTCCCGGTTGTTGATGAACTTCTCGAGGCTTTTCCCGCCGACCTCCAGGGTGTATTCGTAGGTGAAACCGCTGATCGCGTCGATATAGATGGTGGCCTTTGTGCAGAGGCTTCCAACAGTGAAGTTTTCCTTACCAACTAGCTTGAACATCCAGTCCTTCCTTAACACTTCCTGTCAGAAAACAGCCAAGAATACAGATTGATGTCTTCCAGCTTTGCAGTGTAGTTAGTTATACAGATGTTTGCTTAATGAGTGTCTTACACCTCTATAGATACATTTTAGGTCTTTACTTTGAGCTTGTAGGTGTAAAAAAACAATTGCTTAATTGAGATAGAGGGAGGAGGGAGGGATAGAGAGAGGGGTGAAGTTAATAGTTGGTACAACTTTGCAATATTGGAGAATACTAAACTGGTTCCATATTATGCATTTACAGGTAATCCACATTTCATACAATTCATAGTTTCTCATGAAATCAATTTCTACACTAGAAGCAGAGGAACCTGGCCTACCTGTCCGTTGATAGTAATGACTCGCTTCCCTGTGGTTGTACCGTGAGCGAACTCAATCCGGTAAACGCCATCGCTCAGCCCAACCTCCCAGACGCCGACTGTGTCTCCGCCGAGCATGCCCAATTGGTTTCCAAAACGTCAAGGTTAACTTTAGTCTAAATACACTGAGTCACATCCAATCCATTTCCAACATATTCATAATGAGAAGTTTCTCCTTTTCATTGTTCCATCTTTAAATTCCGTTGTTCCGTTAGCGCACCTTCAGTTCTCTTCTCAGTCGGAAAGACTCAGCAACAAGGGAATTAGGATAAGAAGATTAGTGGGCCAAACTCACTATCGCCTCCGTTACTGTCAAAAGCAATTTGCGGATCAAGTATTAGGTCTATTACTATTGTTTTCGTACGATAAAATAACTTAAAACTTCTTAGCAGGTTTCATGCTCGTATCAAGCTCTGCGTTATTTTGTATTTTAAAGAAGTTAACATAAACATGATCCGTGACTTAATTTCAACTCTTTTATTGGTTAACGTTTCTCTCGATAACATAACCAGAGCGGTTTTCAGCAGGCCCTGGTAAAATTTGACTCCTCTATTTGTTTTACGGACAATGGCAAGAGTCAACAGTAGGCCTATAGGTCTAACCGTAGTGCCATTAGAGAACGTGTTTCTGCCATTTTTCCATATTAACGAAACATTTTTTTATTATTATTGTTCATCGCCTTCAAATAAGTAGGCACGTATTGGTTAGAGTGAGATGTTCTGTGTTTAAGCAAAAGCTGCCAGTAGATGGCAATATCTCCACATGAAACGTTGCACGTAATGGAATAAATTGTAGTTTTAGAGTAACTGTTTATCGGCCTAGTTTCCTCAATTACCCCAAAAATAAAAACCAATGTTTGTCATTGCTATTGGCTAAAACACGCATATATTTAAGCGAGGTGGAATAAAAAATAAATCGAATTACTGAACTATTGTAATTCGTCGCACTACAGAATTAGCAAGATTCTTAACTAATCGAGGCAATTATTGCAATGTGTGCCTAAATAATTTTTTCTCAACCTATAAAAAAAATATCCCATATTATATGTAACTTCTGCATCGTAGGCTACAGTCTTCAAACCCATATAATAGATTTTGAACTGTGGTGGGCGGTGTTGAGTCTGCTTGTGAGTTCCACGATTGAATCGCTACTTTTTTTTCTCCGTCAGATCGGGTCCTCGCAGGGGAGAGAGAACAGACGGAGGCTGTGGTCACATAACAGATTCCAGGTCAACCAAAAGTGCGTTTATTCGGGAGCCAGAAGATCGCTTTGAAGTATAACAGTCTTTGAAAGACGTTTATACTTTACAGAAGACAATTTTTTCCGGTCTATACAGTCGATGGATGAAACATACTTTACGTTATTGGGAACGAAAGAAAGGGTCCGGTGGATACGAAATCATTAGATTTTTCTGATGGCAATTGGATCATTGCCAAATCTTTTTTCTTATCATTTCAGGATTTGAAACAGACCAGTTCTTTATTTTGTTATACTTATATTTTTATACATTTGCAAACTGTTTTACTCTCAGATTAGTCTCAAGCTAGTCTATTTATGTAGTGTGACAGTTTATTGCCTTAACTTGTTTAGTCTTATAGCATTTCCTTATAATTTTTTTCCTTCTGACCTATTTTAAAATAACTTTTTATTTTGTTCTTAACAAAGGGCTTCAATTGATTAGTAAAAACAACAAAACCTTTGAAAACTGTTGATAAATACACATACACAAATGCTGAATTACACTTGGCACTCGCTTGTAATGTCATTCACAATTTACAACCTCGGTTCATTTGCGCTTTTCTTCTGACAGTCCCTTAAAAATGAAGTGGACTCTACATTTAGGAGTTGTCTTCCTGTTTCTAATGCATGGAGATGCATCTGAGAAAAGAAACCAGAGGGCGATGACGCTTACGCACACACCCCTAGGAGAGGGTATCATACTTAACAAAACACAACAGACTGTCAACCCTCAGGATGATTCTTTAACGCCCTCTTCCATTGGTCAGTCTGCCTCACCACGTTTGATTGGTCCACAGGAGAACGCGCAGGGGTTTCGGAACCGAAGACCCAATAGAAGACTGAATCACCCAATCAGACAAGGCTCCCAATCAAGAACCCCACCAATCCATGCTGGCCCGCCCCCAGACGGCGTTGCAGGCCAATCAGAAACAGCTCCCAAACCCTCCCACCCAATCCAAACCGTTCCTGGCTCGGTGGGGTCGCTGAACGTGCTGGCCAGCTTCGCCGGTAAGAACCGGGTCCTCGTGATCTCGGCGCCGCACGCCTCTGACGGCTACTACCGGCTGATGAGGACGCTGCTCACGGCAGACGTGTACTGTGAGATGGCTGAGAGGCACATGCAGCAGGTCGTCATGTTCCAGGGTGAAGGAGACAGCGAAGCTGGCGGGACCGTGCGCAGGGTGAATGCCAGGGGACAGGTGTGTCTATGTGTGTGATCTCTCTGTGTATCTCTGGTCTCTCTGTGTGGTCTCTCTGTGTATCTCTGGCCTCTCTGTTGGTCTCTCTAGGTGACTGAGGAGCTCTGTGTGGTCTCTCTGTGTGATCTCTCTGTGTATCTCTGGCCTCTCTGTTGGTCTCTCTAGGTGACTGAGGAGCTCTGTGTGGTCTCTCTGTATATCTCTGGTCTCTCTGTGTGATCTCTCTGTGTATCTCTGGTCTCTCTGTGTGATCTCTCTGTGTATCTCTGGCCTCTTTGTTGGTCTCTCTAGGTGACTGAGGAGCTCTGTGTGGTCTCTCTATGTATCTCTGGTCTCTCTGTGTGATAGCACTGGTATCAATGGCCTCTCTGTGTATCTCTGGTCTCTCTGTTGGTCTCTCTAGGTGACTGAGGAGCTCTCTGTGGTCTCTCTGTGCATCTCTGGTCTCTCTGTGTGGTCTCTTTGTGTATCTCTGGTCTCTGTGTGGTCTCTCTAGGTGACTGAAAAGCTCTGTGGTCTCTCTGTGTATCTCTGGTCTCTCTGTGTGGTCTCTCTGTGTGGTTTCTCTGTGTATCTCTGGTCTCTCTGTTGGTCTCTCTAGGTGACTGAGGAGCTCTTGGACCCGGCGCTGGTGCCCCGTCTGATGAGTTTCCTGAAGCTGGAGAAAGGAAAGTTTGGCATGGTGCTCCTCAGGAAGACCTTACAGGTGGAGGAGCGGTACGACGCACACACACCCACATACCACACACCCACACACACACACACACACACACGTACACACACACACACACACACACGTACACACACACCCGCGCGCACACACACACACACACCCACGCGCACACACACACACACACACACACCAGCGCGCACACACACACACACACACACACACACACAGTCAGAGTGACAGACACGTACTCAGCTTGAGATAAGGATTAGGGTTATGGTTAGGTGGAGTAGCGGTATGACACACATACAGCTTTTGATTAGTTAAAAAGAACAAACAAATGTTTGGATAGCAGTGAGTCTGACGACTCTGATGGTCCGGTAAGCCATCAAACAATGTAAAATGTTTGGCCTGTATTGATTTTGATGGTTCTGTCAATGGTAGCACAACAAAGCATCTTCTGACAGCTCCCTCTTTTTGACAGACAGCAATAGAAGATAGAGACGGCTCTCAGAACAGGACTTTGTTTTTCTCTCCATTTCATGCATTGTTTCTTTTCTTCTTTCTAAATGTTGCTGTTGTCCAGGTACCCGTACCCAGTGAGGCTAGAGGCTATGTATGAGGCCATGGACCAGACGCCCATCAGGAGACTGGAGAAGGCCAAGCAGAGAGGCTTTGTGAAGCGCTGCAAGGCCGCGGGGGTCGAAGGTCAAGTGGTGGAGTCCCACGGAAAGGTAGGGGTGACCTCGGGAGATGGAGGAGAAGGTAACGTGACAGTGGATAGGAGGCTTGTCGGGGCCCATGTGGTGAGGCAGAGTCGAACAAACATACAGGAAGTGGGTACTAAAAACCCTGCGGGTACCGTTGTCATGACGACTAAAAGACCGACCACCACCACCACCACCTCAAAACCTACGACGGCAAAATTGACAACAAAACCAACAACGACAACAACAAGAAGAGCAACTACAACAAAACCGACAACAACAAGAGCAACAACAGCAAAACCAACAACAACAAGAGCAACAACAGCAAAACCAACAACAACAAGAGCAACAACAACAAGGGCCACAACAACAACAACAACAAGAGCAACAACAACAAAACCAACAACAAGGGCAACGACAACAAAATCAACAACAACAAAACCAACAACAGCAAAACCAACAACAACAAAAAGAACCACAACAACAACAACAGTTAGAAAGCTTGCTACACAACGTACTATAACCACGACCATCCCTACCACCATCCATTTGACTACCTCCACCCCTCAAACTACACTCTGGGACAAAGCGCTCCATGCCACAACCGTTGAAAATTTCCACGCCATCACCATCGACACCCACAAAAAGCAACGGCCTGCTAAAAAAGTAGGAACCACTGCCGACCTTGGTGGTATCCAAAACAAATACCAGGACACCACGGTCACTGAATACATCCAGGAAGTATCTACCAGTCCAACGCAACCAATCACCGATGACGTAGATGAGGGTGAGGAGAAGCCGGGGACCGATGAAGAAGAGGAGGAGACTGACCCCGAGGTCTCTCCTCCTAAAAAGGGCAAAGGCAAAACTGGCAAAGCAATAGGTAGAAAAAGGACGGATAAACCAGCGAAGAAGACCAAAGCAGAGAAGAAGCTGGCGAAAGCAGCCAAAGATGGTGGCTATCGAGGCAGAAAGACAGGGAAAAAGGGAGCGCTGTATCTGGAGAAACAAGATGGAGACCGACAGCCGGAGACCAGCAGTGCTTTAGCTTCTTTCTTCGGCTCGTTCGAAAGAAGACGACGCCTACTTGTGAGTAATAATTTATACAAACAGAATATCAGAATATGTTCAATATATGATGATTTATAACAGTGAACAGGCCAATATTTTTTATACTGCACAGCATACATTGCTAAAAAAACTATTAAAATATAGTGATAAACAATATAAATATATATATATATATATATATATATATATATATATATATATATATATATATATATATATATTAAACAAATGGAATTAAGATAAATTTAATTCAATCACATTTCATTTAATTTCATTTCATTCAAAGGTGATCACCACGCCCAGCGAGGACAATCGTATGTTCACCCAGCAGAGAGACGAGTATCTGGAACACGTGTGTGACATGGCGCTGCGTAAAGTCTCCATAGTTACCATCTACGGCCTCTGGAGCAACGGCACCATGGCGATAGACCACTATCAGACAGGTCAACCAATAGTACAACATGTTATTGGTGTTTACCATGATGATAGACCATTATCAGACAGGTCAGCCAATAGTACAACATGTTATTGGTGTTTACCATGATGATAGACCACTATCAGACAGGTCAGCCAATAGTACAACATGTTACTAGTGTTTTACCATGACGATAGACCACTATCAGACAGGTCAACCAATAGTACAACGTGTTACTAGTGTTTTACTATTGACGATAGACCACTATCAGACAGGTCAGCCAATAGCACAACATGTTACTAGTGTTTTACCATGACGATAGACCACTATCAGACAGGTCAGCCCATAGTACAGCATGTTACTAGCATTTACCATGACAATAGACCACTATCAGACAGTCAGCCAATAGTACAGCATGTAGTGTTTACCATGGCGACAGACCACTATCAGACAGGTCAGCCAATAGCACAACATGTTACTAGTGTTTTACCATGACGATAGACCACTATCAGACAGTCAGCCAATAGTACAGCATGTAGTGTTTACCATGGCGATAGACCACTATCAGACAGGTAGAATTTTGAGTGCAAGAATTTACTGTTAAGTATTGGGGTTACAGAGAACGATCATCCAATGAAAGGCGTTTCCAAACAAGACCTGACCAATCAGCCGCTGATTAAAGCCTTGAGGAAGGAACTGGGAATGACTTTTAACGATTACTACATGGTGCTGACCGACTTCGACATGAAGGTCAAGGTCGGTGTCATTAACCTGTCACATTATCATATTATGACAGGTTAAGTTTGAGAAATACACGCATTTAGTAGTTATTTGTCACAGCAAAAGGTCTTTTGAGATTCAAACACTGCATACACCAAATGTGTATCCAAAAAGCTACAAGGATAGTGTTCTTGAATAGCGTCTCATCGTGGTACTTTAAACTGATTGACATGATACTCCTCCCTCAAACAGTACCAAGCCTGCTGTATTAATACATGTCTAGTCATTTATTTAACAGAATAAACAGTTCATGAAGTTAACAGTTAATAGTCAGTTATTAGTCAATGTCCCTCTTCCTGTATCTGTTTCTCCTGGCAGCAAGAGTACGAAGTGCCCATTGCCATGAAGGCCGTCTTCGACTACATCGACACGTTCTCCTCGCGCTTCAAAGAGATGGACCATCAGAAGAAACACGGCATGACCTGCAACAGAGAGGAGAAGTCACGAACACTGGAGAACTTCCTCGCTAGGTACGATGGAACCCTGACAGGGTTCCAATGCAGCTTATACACACAGGGAAAGAACCAAGTAGCATGCACATTTATCACATACAGTATACATAGTGGAACCAACTGTCATGCACATTATCACATGAGGTACATGTAGTGAACCAAGGATCATTCACATTTATCACATACTTTATACATAGTGAACAAACTGTCATGCACATTATCACATGAGGTACAGTACTGTGCAAATGTTTTAGGCAGGTGTGAAGTCTTTAAAGTTAGAAGAAAAATATAAATGTCAATTGTTAATTTTTTTTAATCAATTCATAGAATACAAAGGGAGGGAAACGCAAATCTGTATCAAATCAACATTTGGTGTGACCACCCTTCGCCTTCAAAACAGCATCCCCTGCCTAAAACCTATGCACAGTACTGTATATGTAGTGAACCAAGAATCATTCACATTTATCACAAACTGTACATATAGTGCACCAAATGTTGTGTAAATTTATCACTTACTGTATATATAGTGAACCAAGTATTGTGGACATTATTCACATGCTGTATATAGTGAACCAAGTATCATGCACATTTATCACATACTGTATATATAATGAACCAACTGTCATGTACATATGTCACGTACTGTATAGTAAACCAACGGTCATGTGCATTCCAAACAGTAAAGCCATGCAACCAGCAAAGCAACCAACTGCAATTTATTTTGTCGCGGTCTTTAAACTATTTTTATCGCAATGAGTTATCAAATCAAACAACATTTTGTATAGAAGCCTATTGCTGTCATTCTTTTTTCCACGATGGCCTATCAAAACAAACCGTTCTGTAACAGTGTTCCAGGATAACATCTTCACTGGTGTACATGCTAGGTGAAAAAGGTCTTTGTGTGCCCCGGCTTCTGCAGAGATTTGTAGACTCTATCTATGTAAACATGGTGTTTACATAGACATACATAGCAGATTTGTAGACTCTATCTATGTAAACATGGTGTTGAACTCCTGACCGCAGCCACTTAACTGCTGCAACCCTGTTGGAATAAGTGTGTCAAACGATGCATTCACTGTCTACAGACATATCATTATACATTTTAGTATTTATTTTATTATTTATATAACATGATTCTTTTTTATGATAAGCTAATAAAATTGTTCTCCAATGTGGTTCTATACTATTTCTTTATGTTTAATATTTTGATTCTGTCGCCAAGGTTCCGTTGGAGACGCAGACTCTTTATAATCTCTGCCCCTGACGACGAGGAATGGGCCTATCAGCAGCAGCTTTACACTCTGGCCAGTCAGGCCTGTAACCTGGGTGAGTTAGAATGGAATCGAATCGAATGGAATTGGATGGGAAATAGTTTATTGATCCCGAGGGGAAACTTGGGTGAGCTACCACTGTTAGACCCCCTGCATATCCACTGAACCTATAAATAATAATAATAATAATAATAATAATAATAATAATAATAATAATAATAATAATAATAATAATAATAATAATAATAAAAATAATAATAATGCATTTTATCTCAAAAAGCTACAACCAACATTAAGATAACATACTAAAAGATATCAAATATGGATCTTAAACCGATTGTCTCAGACTAGACTATAAGTCTCAATTAAAACGGAGATTCAAATAAAAATAAAAAAATAAAATAAAAAAGTATAATAGTGCATTTGCCTTACAGTCTTGCCTTCTTAACATTAGGTAAGGAGAGCACTGTATGAGAGATTTAATAGGTTAATAATCCCTAAATACAGAAACTCCTGAATCCTGAGACTATGCTGAATCCCTGGGGGATGTTTGTGTCTGCCCTGTCACACCCAAACGTCAACAGGACCAGAATGTGGAAGCATGCTCTCAGACTGTTTGTCCATCTCCTCTACTCATGGGAACGATCTTAAAGCTTAATAAAGCCACTTTTTGTTAATTTAGAATGTAAAAATTGCTTTCTAAAAAGCAAATTTGGGATCATGGTACAACAGATATTATCACACCATGTCCTGTGTATTTCTGAAATATTATGATCGACTATTTGATTAATATGCTAATGGTGGTCCAAAAGGTGCATTGATGAAGAGTAAAAACATAGTAATATTTCTTATTACATGAATATTTACAGAACTATACAAAGCAAAACCACCAACAACCTCCTAGGTATCTGGACAGTCTATGGAGCCAAGCTCTCTGTAAGCCCTAATGGACCAGTGTGTACACATAACAGAATCTACATGCTGCAAACACCATCTGCTCTGCAAACAACTAGCAGGGACTGCTGAGGTCTAGTGGTCTAGTAGAGAGTAGAGAGAGCAGAGAGAGAGAAAGAGCGAGAGAGAGAGAAGAGAGAGAGAGAGAGAGAGAGAGAGAGAGAGAGAGAGAGAGAGAGAGAGAGAGTAGATATGACTGGAGGGTTTTGCTTGGCGACTAAGGTCTCTTGAGGATCAGTAGAATGTTTGGTATTTGCTTCGACTTATAGTGCGACCGCCGTTCCTGTTGCTTTTGCTACTGATGAAAAACAGACAGAGGAGATTCTCTCTCTCTCTCTCTCTCTCTCTCTCTCTCTCTCTCTCTCTCTCTCTCATTTAAAAAGACCAGTCTTTCCACGTAGGCTGGAGATGGCCTCGATAAACAGATAGGGGATAAAACACAAGAAAATGAGAAACAGGCATCTCAGTTTGGAGGCGGAATGAAAAACAATCATGTGGATCGTCTCCGCACTATATCATGTCTAATAGCAGATAGAGGAGGGGGGGTGGGCTCTTCTCGGCATGTCGGAATCATAAAATACATTATGTACTTCATGTGTTTCGACTGACTGGAAAGATAAATGCGCCTCGTTCATCATCCTGCAGTGAAAGGCCAGAGACGTGCCTGTGTTCTCTATAGCTTTGTTTCAACCTGTTTGCGATTATCCTCATGTAACCTGATAGTATTCTGTCTCCGTAGCCTGCTTACGGAGCGGACTGAGGAGGCACGTACTCCATGTGATGAAGATGAAGCTTGTAGCACAAACTGAGCGGCAGCATGCACATGATTTCCCACGCCTGATGTTCTTTACGTTCATTCCATTGTCAGGTCTCCGCCACATGTCGGTTCTAAAGCTGGTTGGAAAACATGACGTGGAGTATACTGGTGGAGTACTCGAGCTTTATCCCATCAATGGTAAGGGTTAAATGTTACACGTGTAGCCTTTGATTGGTTTCTTAAGCAATTATTGATGTTATTAAATCCCAAAAGAACTGTGTTCAAACTTCTCACACAGTATTTAGGTATATAAAGCCTACCTATCCTTAGAGATCAAAATATTTTTTTCATTTTTTTCTCCTTCTCTCTCCACATTTTCTTTACTTTCTGTGCTTGGCAGGAAGTGTCTCGGTTGAGCGTGAGGACGTGTCGGCCTCCCTAGTCATAGACATCAGGAACTACTTCCAGGTCAGTCCCTAAAGGAACAGGAAGTGCTTCAATGCCAGTGACGCTTAAACGTGCCCAATGGCCCAGATCTTTTTATAATTTAGAATATTAAAAGAAGTTTGGAAGTTTGCAATTGAACTTGCCTCTCCTCTCCATCTCCATTCCTCTCCTCTCCTCCTCTCCTCTCCTCTCCTCTCCTCTCCTCTCCTCTCCTCTCCTCTCCTCTCCTCAGGTAAGCCCAGAGTATTTCTCCATGCTGTTGGTGGGGAAAGATGGCAACGTAAAGTCCTGGTACCCTTCTCCCATGTGGTCCATGTCCACCATCTACGACCTGGTAGACTCCATGCAGCTCCGCAGACAGGAAATGGCCATCCAGCAGTCGCTGGGCATGCGCTGCCCCGAGGAAGAGTACAGTCACCCCGGTTACCACGACGACGGCGACGGTCACCGCGGATACGGTTACTAACGAGTCAGGGGGATGTTTTTCTTATTGTATTATAATGTTTGTTCCCTTGTATGTTTTGCAAGTGTTTCACGTTCATTTTTTTATGCTTTTCCATGCCTTGATATTGTCACATGGAAATGAAAAGGTTGTTTTAGACAGTCTGAACACCAGCTGTGTCTTATTCAAATACCGCCAAGCAAACTCTGACAGCTAATGGTTAGCCGACTTGTGTCATGTTTCGGAACGAGGCATAGCATAATTATGCCTTAGAAAAAAGAGGTTTAGGTTTGAGCATTAATTTCACAGGACAAACATTTTCAAGTATAACTTTAACCGTTTTTGTATCTTTGTTTGATTGTGCTATGAAGTAAAATAAACATTTATTTTCAGATGATATTAAAAGTTGTGCTATAATGCTGGTTTTGAGATTTTCAGACAGTCACATTCGTTTTTGGGTAGTTTTATTATTGAAAAATGAAATTACAGCAATATAGAAATAAATTTATCACATTTCATACTCTTCCTTAACCTGTAAGACAGACAAGCAGAGTGAAAAGAAGTCTGCTGAATTAGTTTCCAGTCAAATGGATCGCTATAACTGAACATGAGGAAGAGATAGAGAGATGCAATGTAATAATAATAATAATAATAATATAATAATAATAATAATAATAATAATAATAATAATAATAATAAATATTTTATAATATAACAATACTTTGAAAACTGCTAGGTGGAAAATAAATATTCTACAAGCCTGCATGTACAAGGACACTAGAAATCCTAAAGAAAGTATA
The DNA here is from genome assembly GCA_026901105.3 of Galaxias olidus. NCBI lineage: Eukaryota > Metazoa > Chordata > Actinopteri > Galaxiiformes > Galaxiidae > Galaxias > Galaxias olidus. The sequence continues at coordinate 148,988 of JAPMUY010006938.1, read as the reverse complement.
CTATAGGTATCAAATGACAGTTGGTCAGGCTACAACAATATGTAGACTAATAGTTTGCACAGTAGTGTAAAGAGCTGTGGATGAAGTTGTAGTGGTTAATCTGATCTGTAGTATGGTTATAAGCAATGGCCATAGACATGAATAAATAATTAGATGAAGTAAGTGTGTGACAGAGACAAGACCAATATGCCTTGTTCCGTGGTATTCAGAGGCTATAAACCAAGCTATTAAAACAACTGTTTCTGCTTGATCACTTCTGATGCTCTCGTGAGAACTTAATAGCGGAAGGGATCGTCTAACAGGTCATGTGACTGGCTGCTCTGACAAGTCAACAATCTCCTCCTGGGTGTGATAAATCTAATGCTACAGAAATAGAGCGCCTTACGTGGTTTCATTTAAAACACCTCGACTTTCCGTGGAGTCAATTCTAGTAACAAAATGCAAAACGTCATAAACTCTGTCAAAGGCACGGCGCTTGGCGTTGCTGAGTTTCTCACTCCCGTTTTGAAGGTAAGCTAAAGAAGCTAACCCTGGCGTTCGTTGGTTTGCTCCCTAGTAATACACGATCGGGTGATGATTTAGATTTCATATAGTAGCACTGGACTGAGACGTAGCTATATCATCTCCCTGTCAAACTTTAAAACTTCAACGATCTCACTTCAATTTATAGTTGCATATCTATATTTTGCAGGCTGTTAGCTTGCTAGTGCATGAGTGACGTGAGAGTGAAACTAAAGAATGTCGACCATGTGAAATGACTTGTTCACACATCCCTGCTAGTTAAGCCCCAAACTGGCGAAATAACAACAGCTCAGCTTTTTACATAATTTGATAAAAGAAGTCACCGTTGGCGGACGTACGTACATATAGTACGTCAGCTGAATATTCTATGCCAGTACTCCTTTACGCAATTTAATATGTTGTCATAAAACAAGATATTGCTGAGCGGGCTCAACGTTCTTGTCATTGTTTTTCTCTTCCAGGAATCAAAGTTCAAAGAAACTGGCGTCATCACGCCAGAAGAGGTGAGGATATGACGTAGTTATGGTTAGGAACCAAACAGCTCTGATTGGCAGCCCTGCTTTAAGACGTGTAAAACCAGTATTATTTCTATGGTCAAACTGGGGGATTTCCTATGCCCTCTTTGTTTACAATTTCTGTGTTCCTGGGGGTTTAAGAACCAGTGTGTTGATGCCAAGCCTTACCCACTCGGTTACAACATTGTACAAGTATAGGATTGCAAGAGTTGAGAATTAATACCAGAACTGGAACTTTTGCAATTACCTTGAACATCACAGCTTTTGTTGAAAGAGGAACCTAGATTATATTGCTTGGGATTTGCAAAGGGGTTTGCTGTTGAGGAAAACATTTTCGCCGAGTTAAACTAATCCCAGTTTTTCTTCTCTCTCCGTTTAGTTTGTTGCTGCTGGAGACCACCTTGTGCACCACTGTCCCACTTGGAAATGGTGAGTATCCTAACTAAGATGGCCTGTTACACAAACAAATGTAATCTCCTTCCGCAAATGTGAAATGCAACGGTGGCATTTCCTCTAACATTCATGAGGAGGGAGATGAATCTATGTAACTAATCACGGATGGAAGTTGCACGTAGATGTGGAAGTCAGGTATGAACAGCCAACCAATAAAACCAAGCCTGAGGTCAGGGAAACAAAAACTTCCAGGACATTTTCAAAACTGTCTAAACCTTTTTTTCAGCAAATACAAACATGCCTGCTGCTGCATAATGCAAGTATTTCTAAGCAACCCTCAAATGCAAACGGATACAGTGCCTTGCAAAAGTATTCACCCCCTTGGCATTTTTCATGTTTTGTTGCCTCACAACCTGGAATTAAAATGGATTGTTGGAAGGTTTGCATCATTTCATCCAGAGAACATGCCTACAACTTTGAAGATGCGATTTTTTTTTTATTGTGAAGCAAACAACAAATAGGACAAAATAACAGAAAACTTCAGCGTGCATAAATATTCACCCCCCTAAGGTCAGTACTTTGTAGAGCCGCCTTTGCGGCAATTACAGCTGCAAGTCGCTTTGGATAAGTCTCTATGAGCTTGCCACATCTTGCCACTGGGATTTTTGCCCATTCCTCAAGGCAAAACTGCTCCAGCTCCTTCATGTTGGATGGTTTCCGCTTGTGAACAGCAATCTTCAAGTCTGACCACAGATTCTCAATTGGATTGAGATCTGGGCTTTGACTAGGCCATTCCAACACATTTAAATGTTTCCCCTTAAACCACTCGAGTGTCGCTTTAGCAGTATGCTTTGGGTCATTGTCCTGCTGGAAGGTGAACCTCCGTCCCAGTCTCAAATCACAGGCAGACTGAAACAGGTTTTGCTCAAGAATATCCCTGTATTTAGCACCATCCATCTTTCCCTCGACTCGAATCAGTTTCCCAGTCCCTGCTGCTGAAAAACATCCCCACAGCATGATGCTGCCACCACCATGTTTCACTGTGGGGATGGTGTTCTTAGGTTGGCGCCAGACATAGCGTTTTCCTTGGTGGCCGAAAAGTTCAATTTTAGTCTCATCTGACCAGAGCACCTTTCTCCATACATTTGGGGGAGTCGCCCACATGCCTTTTGGCAAACTCAAAACGTGCCTTCTTATTTTTAACACTAAGTAATGGCTTTTTTCTGGCCACTCTTCCATAAAGCCCAGCTCTATGGAGTGTACGGCTTATTGTGGTCCCATGTACAGATACACCAGTCTCTGCTGTGGAACTCTGCAGCTCCTTTAGGGTTACCTTTGGTCTCTGTGCTGCCTCTCTGATTGATGCCCTCCTTGCCCGGTCTGTGAGTTTTGGTGTGCGGCCCTCTCTTGGCAGGTTTGTTGTGGTTCCATGTTCTTTCCATTTGAAGATGATGGATTTGATGGTGCTCCGGGGATCATCAAAGATTTGGATATTTTTTTATAACCCAACCCTGACTTGTACTTCTCAACAACTTTGTCCCTGACTTGTTTGGAGAGCTCCTTGGTCTTCATGGTGTGATGCCTCTTGTTTAGTGGTGTTGCAGCCTCTGGGACCTTTCAGAAAAGGTGTGTTTATACTGACAGATCATGTCACACTTAGATTACACACAGGTGGACTTCATTTCACGAATTATGTTACTTCTGAAGGTAATTGGTTGCACCAGAACTTTTGAGGGGCTTCATAGAAAAGGGGGTGAATACATATGTACATGCCAATTTCCCGATTTATATTTAAAAAAATTATTTTTAATATATATTTTTCTCATTTCACTTCACCAACTTAGACTATTTTGTGCAGATCCATCACATAAAATTCAGATTAAAAAAACATTTAAATTACAGGTTGTAATGTAACAAAATAAGTAACTAGTCAAGGGGGGTGAATACTTTTGCAAGGCACTGTATATGTATGTATGTATATACGTATGTATGCATGTGTGTGTGTGTGTCTGTCCTCTCCGCAGGGCGTCTGGGGAAGAGGCAAAAGTGAAACCCTTTTTACCTCCGGATAAACAGTTCCTGCTGACACGCAATGGTAAGAGCAACACATTTCGATCTAGTTGGACTCGCTCAATACCATGACAAGCTCCTGAAAATTAAGTGGGCTTCTAGGGGTAGGCTCTAGAGGAGATTCCCATTGACTTCAATGGTGAGAGGTACACGTTTCGATCTAGTTGGACTCGCTCAATACCCTGACAAGCTCGTGAAAAATTAGTGGGCTTCGAGGGGTAGGCTCTAGAGGAGATTCCCATTGACTTCAATGGTGAGAGGAACACGTTTAGAACTAGTTGGACTCACTCAATACCATGAAAAGATCAAAGATCTGTAGTTGTTAGCAGCAACACATTTAGGACAAAACCAAAAGTGATGAAAGATTGGTTCGTTGTTAGCTTCTTCTTTTTTAAAGGAAGTGCTCTCCTGATACCCACAGATAGTGTACATGCTAACATCGCCAGAGTGTCGTTTCATATATTTAAAAAATTATTTTAAGCCACTTTAAAAGAATACATTTAAATACAGCAGCTCACTAAAGAATACATTACGGTGACATCAGTTAAAACTGACGCAGATTATATAAAAAGTGAACAATTAATATGACTAGAAAAGAAAAGTTACCTGACACTAGAAACACTGTGTGTGCGTGTGTGTGTGTGTGTGCGCGCGTGTGCGCGTGTGTGCGCGTGCGCGTGTGTGTGTGTGCGCGCACGCGCAGTGCCCTGCTACAAGCGGTGCAGACAGATGGAGTACTGTGACGAGCTGGAGGCCATCATAGAGGAGGACGATGGAGACGGGGGCTGGGTGGACACCTACCACAACGCAGGTTGGCACGGCAACGGCGACGCAAACAATACACATTTTTGGTTAGGCGAGGCGTACAACTATAGGCAGGGGGGTTTTCAATACCTGTACCAGTAACAATGCGAGAACATTGTGTTTTTTGTTTTTTTTTACTTTGTATGGATTCATTTATTTATAACCAACCAACCAAACCAAAAATAAAATAAAAATAATTCTGGAACTATAAGCCTATAAACCTTTGGCCCAATCCATTCCCCCTAAGGAATTATTCTAAAGCTATGTTGACCTTTAGCATAGTCAGTTGTTGTGTTTGTTTACTTTAACTTCCTGGTTTCAAATCCCTTCTTGGCAGGATTATTGGGGGTAACGGACGCTGTTCGTGAAATCTCACTGGACAATAGGGTAAATATAACCAAAACAGTCAAGCTGGAAAGGCTACCCTGGTCTGACCAAAGATACACTGTATATTCTTAATACGCAAACTCTTAAACTCTCTTAAGAAAATATTAAAAAAATATAACCTTGTATATTTTTAAATATACACACAAAATGTGTTTTGCTTAGAACATTCCATTGAGATAAATTCACGGCTAATGAGATAATAACCTAATGAGAAAATAAGTTGAGATGTAAATAATGTAAAACATTGTAATGTATCTCTAAAGGACACTATGAACATGAACGTAACCAAAGGAGCCTCTATGACCGGTGATGAGAACGACGATGATGATGACGAAGAGGGCGAGGCTGCAGATATGGAAGGTATGTCAACCTATTTTAGGCACTGCAGTAACGTATCCTCGTTGCCATGGTTTGAGGTCCTCAGTTTAAAGCTGCTTGTTAGCCTGCCATTCCATTATTTTCCCGCTCTTTTTTTTGTCACTGTATCTGTTTTAAAGTATTTAAAATCTTCTTCAAAGCAATGACATTGTGTTTTTTTTCTCTACCTTGTCTTTTCAGAGTATGAGGAGAGTGGTTTATTAGAAACGGATGAGGTAAATAAAATGACAAACATGAGTATTAATATTTGTTGTTTAGTATTTTCATTTGTTTCAATAGGGATACTGCCACATATATCAGGTAATTACTTTTTAAAAACAAACCAATGTCTTTTTCTGTCTTGTCCTCAGGCAACCTTGGACACAAGTAAAATGGTGGATTCCTCCAAATCCAAAGTCGAGGCAGGAAATGATGATGGCGGCGTCCTTCAAACCAGGACCTATGACCTTTACATCACCTATGACAAATACTACCAGACCCCTAGACTCTGGCTGTTTGGATACGATGAGGTAATGCACACATAAGTCCTGGATTACATGTTACAGATAAGAAAAGTATTTATTTACAACACTTGTTTTTGATTTGTATTAACTAGGTTTAGGGTAGTTTGTGTCACATAATTAACTGTTGAAAGTCCTTCCTGCCGTCCTCTTCTTCCTGCTGTCTTATAGGCTGTACCACACACACACACACACACACACACACACAAACATCTGGTATCAGAAGTCATCGTTGTTCTAAACTCTGTTGGATCACTCAGTTCCTTCCTAAACAAGTCCCATTTGCAGCAGAGGGTTGCGTTATGAAACCAGCTGTGTTTTTGCTTTCAACATGTCACATTGGAAAATTATTTTACGGACTTTAGAAAATAACAATAATGCATTATGTTTAGATAGTTTTTCCAAACACTTATTGTAAATGACGTTAACGTGCTAGTCTGTCCGTCCCTCCCTCCCTCCCTCCCTCCCTCCAGGAGCGACAGCCGTTGACAGTGGACCAGATGTATGAGGACATCAGCCAGGACCATGTGAAGAAAACGGTGACCATAGAAAACCACCCCCACCTGCCGCCTCCGGCCATGTGCTCCGTGCACCCCTGCAGGTGAGAACGCAGCACAATCTGTCCGCAGACGAAAATCAAGCCATCATTCTTCTCAGATGTCTGAATAACCCCCTCCCCCCTCACACTAACCTTCTTAACAGAAATTCAAGTCATAAAATAAATGCTTATATTTGTTATGTAATATTCCGTATGTTATGTAATATTCTAGTCTGTGATTAATGCACACACACACACACACACACACACACACACACACACACACACGTCAGTAGGTGAAAATGCACCAACAAGAGTTCTAGTCTGTGATTAATGCACACACACACACACACACACACACACACACACACACTCGTCAGTAAGTGCCGTGCATGATCTGTGGTGTGTGATTTGATGTGAGCTGTGTCTGTCCCCACAGACATGCCGAGGTGATGAAGAAAATCATTGAAACGGTTGCTGAAGGTGGAGGAGAGCTGGGGGTTCATATGTATCCTTTTGCTTCTGGTAAAAAAAAACTCTAAAACCATGTCAGTCCACCTGTGCTGCCTTTATATTCTTTACTTAAAAATGCAGATTTTGTAAAAAAATAAATAAATTCATAATCGATTTTTGTAAATCTGAAAGAAAATAATGTTTGTAAGTACTAAGCAACATGCCAATCCTCAGTTGAAGTACATAAACGTTTCAGAAAAGGTTTTCCTGAACTAGCTTGTTCTTCCAGGTACCTTCTGATTTTCCTAAAGTTTGTACAGGCTGTTATTCCCACAATAGAATACGACTACACACGTCACTTCACCATGTAACTCCGCCCCCTTCTCCAAAAGAGAGAGAGAGAGAGAACCGTGACTCCGTCTTGGAAAAGGGGGTTGGGGGTCTGGAAAGATTTTCCTGCTGAGCTAGCTTCTCTAACTAAACAGCCATGGGAGAGAGATCGAGTGGTTTGAGTTCTGAATGACTTTATTGTGGGGAAAGGTGCTGGTAGCACTGAGACACTTTGCATGGGTGGGCCTGAGCTGGACAAAATACGGTATTTGAATGGGTGTTTCAAGTTTTTGAAAAGGCATCGGTTGCGTTGGATTTCAAGTGGTTGACACTTTAAACTAATGTTGAAAATGTTTTACTTTTTTCACAAGCTAAATCTAGTGCTTTTGGTGAAAAGTTTTGAATATTTGAAACATTCAAATAGTTATTTTGACCAGTCCGGTATAATCGGACCTATTACTGGAACACCAATGTCAAACACAAAGTATAATATTAAATGGTAGCTTGCAGATCTGTCAGCCTCAAATCATTTACCTTAAGCTTTCAAACAACCATCCAAAAATGAATCAATAAATAATGCAAGCCAACATAACTGGTTTTAGTCAGTACTGATTGAGGTGCCACTAATGTTTCAACATCAGAAACAGTCGTGTTTTATAAAATGGATTGACCTTAAACACTTCTCAATCTGGCCCACTTTTTGTTCAACTGTCAAGCAGTGTTTGAAGGGAGGAACAGCCACTCCAATAAGATGGATGAAGTAGGGTGATTCTCCCAACCCCTCTCTTTGGCCCAGTCACACCTTTATTAAATAAATACACAATAAAAACCTTTTATTAAAGAAATACACACCCCAGAAGTGGGAGTCGTAGGAGATCGTATTGGATTCAGTCAGTGGTACATCAGAGATTCGTGGAACTGCTGACTAACCAATACGCTTCATAGTGACCCTGAGATGTATGTGTTGTATATGGTGCCATCTTCTGTTCACACTTGGTAACAATAAAACGTTTCTTTTTCCAGCCCACTTAAGTAACTTTAAGAATGATTATACAATTATTTATGGTCCCAGCGATAGTTTCTAATGAACATCTGACCCCCCGGGCTAACAGAGTGGCCATTCACCCCTGTCGGCATAACTTCTAGTCCAAAGTGGATGGCGTTAAAAAATACATTCTAATGCCATCTGACAATTAAGTTATTTTGGACATGTTATTGGAGCTTTTTTTCGGAGCCAACTTGGATTTTATGCAGTATTAGAAATGTTGGGACATTTTAAAAAGTCTTATTTGGGCTACTATTAGTTTGACGGATATGCATTTCGAAGTACCAAACCACTTTCCCCATCACCTTTAGAAAAACATCTATTCCTGAACTTCTTCCTTCTTTGGGGGAGGCGGGAGTCTACTGGCAGTTTCCCAGACAGCCAATGACGTCTGGCCATGACTAACTTCTCCCTGGAAAGGTTGTGTTCTACTCACTCTCCTTATAACTGAAGACATTGTGATGATGCACTTTGCTGGAGTCCTGTTTCAATTGGACCTCACATGCCACTTTGTCTTAAAGCTTTTTGCTTGTCTCTGAATGTTTGACTCATGCCGTGAGCAACTGTTGGTTCCCTGAATGTCTGTGTTTGTCACTTCCTGTCAGTGTTTTTCAGTTTTCTTTGAGCTCTTGCTTGTTCTCTGTCAAAAGGAGACAAGGAGTTGTTTTGTTGTTGTTTTTTTCTTTGAACTCAAACAGGTGTCTCAGTCTTTGTTCCTATAGAAATATTAAAATGATTGCACCCCCTCCACAGTCATGTTGTGAATTTGATCTAGCTAACTGTCTTGATGTTCTCTGCATTGCTGGTACTGTATGTGTATTCATTCAGAGTTTTCACATCACAGTGTAGAGTAATGTCGTTTCATATACTAATTAATATACAGTCCCTTCTAGCAATAGATTTCTTGTTTTGGTGGAGCATATTTGTATTGCAAATTCAATTCTGTCAACAAAACTATTTGCTCTAAAATAATGGGATGATATTGTACTCACTAATCGATAAAAAATTACAAGTTTTCAAGGTGCCATGTTAAATATTAATAATGGATAATGTTAGATTCTGTGTTATTTATCATACTACCTCACCAATACATATCTAAAACATATATATTATTAGATTATTTTTGCCCTTTTTCATTTTTGGGAGGTCCACTTTGTGCACGATATATATATATATATATATATATTTTTTTATTGTGAAGATAAATATTGTTTCATATCCATTTTAAATGTTCTGCTAAATTACAGTACATCATAATTTCTTCTGGTATAGCTGCTCTGTGTAACACATTCGGAACATCTTAAACTAATGTGTACAATAAAGATTTATCCGACCACAAATATGGGCTAATTTCTTCAAGAATAAACCAGTTTACTTCGACATCGAAATTTTTTTCCGTGGATGACGTTCTATACAGTAGTGGGCACTTTTCTGGAGAAATCCTATTTTATAGTCCGTGCAAAATCTCGCTGGAACGCACACATTCCACTAGACCATGTGTAAATAAATAATACATAAATACATACTAAACATAAAAATTCAAACTGACTAACGTTTCGAAACCTGCCATATTCAGCCAGTTGTTATGTGTTATGAATAACTGCTTCGAAGTTCGAAGCTGCATGGGTCAACGGATTGTAGAAGTGCAAGCATAGATATACATATATCTATGAGTGCAACTACTACTCCGATTGCATGATGTCAAAGAGACGCACCTCCTAGTTACTTCATCCGATTGGGCAAGCCTTCATGTCGTCATTTCTACGCGACATTTTGATTTTGTCGGTACTAGGCGTGACTATTTAATAGCTGTCAAATCGAGGTCTGAAAAGGTCATGATTGTAGGTTGATTTTTTTGGTCATGTCTCAATTACTTCCTATTATCTTGCTTTGTGCCTATGGATTCTTTTCCAATTTGAGGCCTTCGGAACCGTTTTTGACAGCTTTTTTAATGGGACCTGAGAAAAACCTCACGGAAACACAGGTAAAAGGTTATTCCAAACAATTGAATAGTAAAGTGACTAGCACGCGGGATTCAAATAGCTATGGTTAAGTTAAGTTACTCTAGCATTTAACAATTATAACGTTAATAAAACTAGATTTTGTTACAGCTAACACGTAACATAGCTAGTTGTACACCGTTTGTGCACTGAATGAGGACGTTTTTAACATGAAGAAGACACTTCAAGTAATGTGTTGTAACGTTCACGCTACATACCTAAATATTTGCTCAACTGATGACGATTATATTATTAAAGTAGATATGTTTAAGATTTGTGTGTGTGTGTGTGTGTGTGTGTGTGTGTGTGTGTGTGTGTGTGTGTGTGTGTGTGTGTGTGTGTGTGTGTGTGTGTGTGTGTGTGTGTGTGTGTGTGTGTGTGTTTCAGTTTCAGTTGTTAAAATACCCTACTAATCTATACTGGAATGTGGTCATAATCCTCCATTGTTTGTTGTTCAATCCGAAAATGATTGCCCTCTCTATTTATCTGTGGTGCAATCTAATGGGAGTCTTACTGACAGACTCGCTTGTTTAGCTTTTTCCAGTCCTGACACTAATAGCTCTATTCTTTGTTTGAAACATAGTGTCTGGTAGATACATTTCTTTTTGATAAATTAATGTTGCTGCATATCTTACATTGTCCTGCATAATAATAATGAATACAATTAATTTGAGTGTGCCTTTCAAGACACTCACAGTATATAAGTAAACATTTAAAGTATAATATCATTAGGCCAGACAATGAGGAGCACTGAGAACGAGAGGGGTTATTGTCCTGAATGAGGTCAGATAAATATGTGGGGTCCAAATTGTGGAGGGCTTTGAAGGTGAGCAGGAGAGTTTTGAATTGAATGTGGTATTGAACAGGGAGCCAGTGTAGTTGGATGAGAGTTGGGGTGTTGTGGTCGATGGACTTGGTGTGGGTGAGGATACGAGCAGCCAAATTCTGGATTATTTGTAGCCAATTTAGTAGTTTGGTGGGGAGGCCTGAAAGAACAGCATTGCAGTAATCAATCTGTGAGGATGCAAATGCATGGACCAGGACTTCAGCACTCGATTGATACAGGATCGTGCAAGAAGTCTGTCAATGTTGTGGAGGTGAAAGAATGCGGTCCGTGTTATGGAGTTGATGTGAGGGTCAAAGGAGAGAGTGTTGTCCAGGATAACCCTGAGGCTCTTGACTTGGGAGGAGATGGGGACAGGGAAGCCATCGACCGTGATGTTAGGGATAGTGCATCGCTTACATTGTCCTACGTGGTAAGACATCTTAAAAAATACTCCATGCTAAATAAACTCCTAGACACCACCTGTTCACTCTCACCATACCAGAAATGTAAGTGTCACACTATGTGTTTGTATTATTCATCATTCCTCACAAAACGCTCCTTCTATCCTGCCTCTCTCTCCCCTCAGGTGGTGAACGAGATCTACCCGATATGGACCTACTCGTACCTGGGCCTCCTCTTCCCCGTGTTCCTGGCGACCGACTACCTCTGCTACAAGCCCGTGCTGGTCGTCCAGGCGGCGAGCTTCGTGGTCACCTACGCCATGCTGGTCAAGGCCCGCGGAGTGGCGGCCATGCAGCTGCTGGAGTTCTTCTTCGGCCTCGCCACGGCAACCGACGTGGCCTACTACTCGTATATCTACAGCGTGGTTCCACCCGCCCAGTATCAGGTGACGGCAACTGAATATATATATTCAGACAGTGTATGGTTGTATCTTGTTAAATGTTGCTCCACTACCGTTGGTGAATGTGTCTCGTCTAATATTTCTATGGGAAAACCTTTTGTAATTGACTTGGCAAAGTGTTATTTATTTAGTTTTTGATTTGTTTTTATTACTGTTCCGTACCAGAGGGTGACAGGCTACTGTCGGAGTGTGACGTTACTGGGCTCCGCCATTGGGTCCTTAGTCGGCCAGGTCCTAGTATCCGTTGGCCATCTGCCCATCCTCTACCTCTGCGTCATCACACTAGTGTCGGCCATCTTGGCCTTCATTGCGCCATGGTTCCTGCCCAAACCCAGTAGGAGCCTGTTCTTCCATAAGAGCTCCGGGGGCGGGGGCTCACATGAGGGATCGGCCAATCAGAACGGACACCTGGTAGAGAAAGGAGAGGATCTGGAGAGTAAAGTGCCTCTCACTGCTGAAGATGTTGTGATTGTGAGTTTTTTTTTAGGTTATTTTAATTTTCTTAAGACTCATTAGAGCAGTAGTTGCTATCGGATTTTCTACTTGTTTGTGAATAAACTGCTCACGCACAAAAACGAGCATGCACACGTACACTTCATACCCTTTTGTAATCCCAAAAGCAACATTTCGACGTGGCACACATTCAACATCAGAACGCTTACGAAACAGACCTAGCTCAAAGTCCAAGCCCTGGCTCCATTTCTTCATAGGAAGCGTGTTCGTTACCACACTCTGGGCCAGACCTCTTCGTTTCTCAACTCCCTGTTTTGTTCTGTTGCAACTCTTAATCTAAGGAAAGTCTCTGCTGTTGTGGTGATGATAGAGTAAAACGGATGACGATCAAACGGCAGAAAGCTTAGTCTCAAACTCAATCACTACAACTATTGTGTAATGGATAATTTCAATCTATGACAGAAAATAACCAATTAATGAGAGGGAGAAACCGTGCAATGATCAAGTACAGTTTTATTGATGACTACAAAGTCTGAGTCAGAGTCTGTACGCAGAGAAATTATTATTCAGATCAGTCTAACGACATAGCAAGTTCTGATTAGTTGACAAGGTTGAAACGAGTATATTGGTCTAAGATAAACAATCATTCCATTGGTCAAGATGGAGGGGAGTGGACGTAATCAGCTTTAATAAGGACACGAACATAGGACACGTAGACATCATTTTATGTTATGTCGAAGACACAGAACTTTAGCCTTCAGTGTCTCCAAAAAGCACATACTGTCTCTTTCGTGACCTGGTCTTCACTCTGACCCTTCCCCCACATTGGAACAGCTTAGGCTTGAACATCTGTGATGATGCCAATGTTTCCCTTTCAATTGTCACAAACCTAGTTCACAATTACAAATAATAGCAAATTAGCAACATATTGGAGTGTTTTCCTGTACCCAAATTGCCTCCTAATATACTATTTATCTTCATTCTTTTATTTATCTGGCCAACAGTTTGATATATACCGACCACGCTTTTGCACTTTACCACACCTGGCTTAATAATGCCCCAAACAATTTAAAACGTGATATGAATGAACTTTTAAGGAATTTCGTCCTGAATATTGTTTCCGCTTCACTAGATGTCCAAGAACAGTGATTCTAGCAGCCGCACCACCAGTGCCACCACCACCACCACCAGCAGTAGTACCAGCAGCAGCAGTCTGGTGGAGGTTCTCCGGATCCTGTGGAGGGACTTCCTCCTGTGTTACTCCAGCAGAACCCTGCTAGCCTGGTCCGTGTGGTGGGCCCTGGCCACGTGTGGATACTTCCAGGTCAGTACCAGACCTTCATTGCATTCCCCTTGCAAATAGATTCATTCAATAATATTGATCGGTGTGGTAATAATAATAATAATATTTTAAATTATTATGATTATTATTATTATTATTATTATTATTATTATCAATAATAATCATAATCATAATCATAATGATCATAATACTAATAATAATAATAATACATGTTATTTGAGGGCGGCTTTAAAGACCTTCATGGTCACCTGAGGTGGTGGGCCCTGTTGTCTTATTGTACTGTGATTGATACTGTATTTGCAATAAGGGATATTTAAACATGACACATGTATGTACTGCGACAGACTTACCACAGCTCTTTACACTTTATTTAACACACTTTGTCACTGTGTGTGTGTGTGTGTGTGTGTGTGTGTGTGTGTGTGTGTGTGTGTGTGTGTGTGTGTTGTGTAGATTGTAAACTACGCCCAGGTGCTGTGGGAGAAGGTGCTGCCGTCGCAGGAATATGACATCTACAACGGCTATGTAGAGACTGTCTCCACACTGCTAGGTAACAAGGAGGAAGTTACCAAACTGGTAGGCTAACAGTTTTTTAACCAAAAACGAGATATAGTTATAAGAAGGTCCGATAGGAGGAACCAGGAGGCTACTTAATGTTTTAACAACATATGACATGTTGTAAATGAAATTTAAGGACAAAAAAAAACGACTGAATTAAATTGAAAACATACCTAGCAAGGCAGTTTGTCCTCTGCTAATCCCACAATAGTTTCTTTGCCTTTATGGTTGAGTTCTTCCTGTGTAACGTGTGTGTGTGTGTGTGTGTGTGTGTGTGTGTCTTTGTACAGGTGCGTTAGCAGCGTTCGCCGTGGGCTTCGTGCGCATCTCCTGGGTCGACTGGGGGGAGCTGGCGCTCTGCGCCTTCTCCTTCGTCATGGCGACGAGCGTCTACCTCATGGACACGGTCCGCAACATCTGGGTGTGTTATGTCTCCTACGTCGTCTTCAGAGCCACCTACATGCTGCTCATCACCATAGCAACGTGAGTGCTCACCTATAACAGTCCTCTTTTCCTGGTTATTATTTGTCATAACTTTTGTTATATTTTCACATTTTAGTGGCAATACATTTGTCCAGCAAAACAACATTTCCCATTGTATGATTAAAAACAAGAATACAATACACTCAGAAAAAACACCAAACACTTTATCAAGGAATCAATCTGCATTGGTTGTTTTGTTTCGATAACGTCTGGTCTTTTCTAGTTGCTGACTTGAGGAGACAGCACTAGACCTTGTGTTGTTCCAATAGAGTAAACATTTCTCTCTTTCACTACCAGGTACCAGATAGCAGCTAACCTGAGTATTAATGATCCTCTTTCACTACCAGGTACCAGATAGCCGCTAACCTGAGTATGCGGCGCTACGCCTTGGTGTTTGGGGTGAACACCTTCATAGCTCTGCTCCTTCAGACCCTGTTGACGGTGGTGGTGGTGGACCCTGTAGGGCTGGCACTGGACATCTTTCCCCAGGTAACCACAGGCCTACGTCGACAACGGCTCAGAGCAAACTGTAACGGAACAACACTGTCATTTTATTGTCTATTTAAGATCAAAGTACAACTGGTTGACGGTCCCTAAGAGAGACACAACCCTACATCAACACTGTTCACAGCAAACTTAGCATGGCAATGATAACGGTCTGTCTTTATGTGGTCCAGACGGTTAGTAGATCTCATCCAACCGTCACCCGGAGCACACTGACATTTATTGTCTGTTGATCTGCTTTACCAGTCAACAGTTTGGACACACTTTCCCGTTCACTTTAATCTCCATTGACCACGAGATTTCGTCTGGAACTAGATGTAATCCCTGTACGGGAAACCGGGCAAAATTGTTTGGTTACTTTTTGGTTTCTTGGAGCCTTAGCTCCGCCGCAGGCTAGCACATGTCGGGGATCAGTGACACACTATTAAAACAAAGAGTGGATAGCATTATTGTTTTACGGGACAACAACAACAACAACAGTACTGTTCCCCTGTTGAGAGCACGTCTATAAATCCAACAACATGTACGTTGTTTGTCCTGTAGTGAAATAGCACAGACGACGAATAGTTGGCACCTCTCCAACCTGCTTGGCCTTGGCAGAGAATTGAATACATCTGACTTCTTGCATTCCTTTCTGTGTCTACCTCAGTTCCTGATCTACGCCAGCTACTTTGCTGTCATCTCAGTCCTCTTCCTCCTGGTGGGGCTCTCTAAGCTGCTGTCGAGAAGCAGCAGAAAGGTTCCACGTGCGGCGGAGGAGGAAGAGGTTGTTCCGCAGGAGGAGGAGGAGGAGGGAGACACGGAGTCGTCTCTGCTGTCTTCCAGCCAACAGACGGTACATTCGTCCGGTGACCTCCGGTCAGGGCTGACGCAGGTCATGGAGGAGCTACCTAGGTAGACGGTACGAGGTTAGCGCCGAGGTTAGCGTCGAGGTTAGCGCCAGGTTAGGGTATAAGACAAGTAACCACAAACGACAGTTCTCAGAGTCCTACATGTGTCAGAGTGATGAGTGGATGTGAAGCAGAGATCAAAGGTAATGTGATTCATAAAAAGTGCATACTCACCGTGTTCGAGTAGAGATGAATGTACTCGAGTAACACGACTAGTTTACAGTCTTTACTGTGAATCTCTTTGTGTTTCCTAGTTGCTACGTAAGGAAACATTATGATCTAGGACGCCGAGACTTTTCAACACTACGCAAAATAAGACGTTTTGTACCTTAGCTTGCTAAAGCGGACGAGTGAACACTAAAAGCGTTAGAATGGACCTTTCGCCAACAGATCATCTTCTGATAGGCAAAAAACAAAATTATATTCCTCACAATTGGTAGTTTGCTTACATGCAGGCACATTTAGGGTTTGACGTTGATCATATTAAGACTTTTTTTGTTGTCTCCACAGTGAAGTAGTAGTACAATCGACCAGTGTACTTTTTTGGGACTTGTGGGATTGAAAGCACTTGCTGATGGATTGAACTGTCAGGAAGCGATTGATACAGTTTCACATTTATGGGATAGTATCAGCGTGGGGTTGAATCACTTGGTAGCTTGTATGAATGTGTCATTTAGATTACACGTCCAAATGTTACTCTTAGATACTTGAAGTACTTGCCTTAAACATGATTTTTTTTTATATATAAACTGTTTCTATTTATATATTTACGTTGCATTGTGTATTTGGCTATATTGAAGGCTTTTTTTTCATTTGAAAAGTGTTGAAAGTTTAAAGTCCAAAGGGACAGAAACGGGCTGAAAAATAATTGGATAGAGCGCAAAGAACAAAGAATAATTGAAAGAAAAAAATAATCCTGTGTTGCAATTGGAAATTATAATTACTGTGACTTTGGAAAGAAAACATTGCCTACCAAAAGCAACAAGGGCAGCTTTAAATCCTGAACTCTAAGTGATCATTACTACTGAAGGCAACAGGAGCACCTTTAAATCATGAACTCTAAGCGATCATTACTAGTGGCTGCTGCTGTGTAGGAAGGCAAAGACCATGTTGTTTTAACCACAACTTACATATTTAAAACAATATTATGAGATCAAGACGATAGTGGTAGAATTGAATTTTACTGTTATTTCCGTTTTCGAATGAGACTCTACTACTTACTACTTACCATTTAATGATCGATGATCGACAAGCAATGCTTTATTTATTTACAGTATCGCATTTGTTCTCTCTCCAATCATCAAACCAAACAATCTGCATTGTCCTTTTTGTAATGGGAACGCTGTTGGCGTGTCGAAGCTTGACTATATCATGTGTTAACCTTAAGATTAATTTGCTATGCCTTGCAAATGCAGTTAAGAGATTGTTGTAAAATCGCTGCCTTTATTTCCTGCTGTGCCGAACCGCTTTCTGTATTCACCCTCTGCTGTGCAGGGGTTTGAATTGTCTGCGTTGGTTTCTCTCTTTGAACTACTCTTAGATCTATTACATGCGGGATGATGTTTTTTGTACTTCTATGGTTTTTTTTTCTCCAAAGGGAGTCACATTATTTATTGTTTTTTAAAAGTGGTTCAACCTAGCCTTCGATACTGTATATTCGGCTGCGTTCCAAGCCAAAACGGTTTAAACCTAACCTACAGCATATCCGGCTGTGTTCCAATCCAATGTGGTTATACCCTAACCTACTTACAGTACCTTCTGCTGTGTTCCAATCCAAAGTGGTTATACCCTAACATACTTACAGTACCTTTGGCTGTGTTCCAATCCAAACTGGTTAAGCTTTTTCCTATTACAACTTTTTTTTTTGCGCCCTTTTTCTACCTCAAATACTTTGGCTGGTATGGTCAAGGAAACAAGGAAAGGTTGTGTGAAAAGGAACTGTCTTACTGAAGGAACTGTCTGTAATCAGAAACTAGTGCAAGTGTAATGTTAACTAACTTTGTCAAAGTTGTAGTATCTGGCACTTATTGAATCAATCATAATGATGTTTTTTTATTTAATGTAACAGTGTAGTTCGTTTATAGCTATCATGAATCATGGTTTATTTGTGTATGTGTATGTATTTTGGTAAAATAATCAGTGTTCAACATTGTACTGTTTAATATTAGTTGTTTTTTGGGTTCAAGTTTATATGTATGTATGTGTGTGTGTGTGTGTATGTATGTATGTATATATATATATATATATATATATATATATATAGGCTATATTTTATTTTGTAGACATCTTGCACAAAATTATGAGACGGAGCTTTTCTGTCCTCTGTGAAAATGCTAAAATATATATTCTACTCGAGTCCAGTGAGTTTATGGCCACCTCGATTATAAAGAATGACGACTGTGTAAGGGAATTGACCCAGGGATCAAGAGGTCAAGACCATCTATTGCACGCTGTCCTTAGAATTTATGTAACCATTTTCACAACTTTAGAGGTTTAAATCTGAGTTTATGCATTCTTCTAACTAATCTTTGAAATTAAATAGAATAGAATACTACTGCATTTAAATACTACATAGTAGTACATTGGATACTTTTAGTCTGAAGTGTCTGGCTTATGACTATTTGTGACTTCGATTTGAGGCAGCAAATTATAGCACAAATTACAAGTGTAGTTACTGACGTTATTCTTCTACCAACAGATTTTATTTGTTTTTGAAAAACTCCCAATAATCACGACCGACCTTTTATGAAATATATAGAAATATAAATTAATTAAACAAACAAACAACTAATTATCACTGTTATTTATTTTCAAATCCAGCAAGTAACAATATTATATTTGACATGCCAGCTATTGTGGGAAAAAGATATTACAAAACAAAAAGTTGGGTGCTGGAGTATAAATAAATGTTTTCACAGCAAAATAGACACTGTCGCAAATAATATAAATATAAAACTGACAAACCCTTTTTATTCTTAGATAATAAAACAGTTTAAAACGACAAAGAATGTGATCAAAACCCCTATTACACCACCTTTTAAATATTGTGTGTTATCATCGGGAAGGTGCAACTAACCAGCTTAGAAAAAAGAAACCTTGATAAATCTTCTTATAAGCTATTTTATAACAACTATTAAATAATAAATAAATATTGGTATCAGTGCACTTTGTAATAAACACTGTATATTTCACTCTGTACTCTTACTGTTTGTGAATGGTTGGGTGAGCAAGTCTGGTGCAAACTGGCTGCCCTGGTATCGCTCAGATTGGTTGTTGTGAGCTGGCTGTCCATTCCTTGTGTTTACTTAATTAGCGACCAATCTGTAAGAAAGGCGCTAAAAACTAAATACAATGGATTATTATTATTATTGTATTATATGTTCATTAAATAGCAACACAAGTTTCAAACTGGTTTAACCCCAATTGGGTTTTAAAAATGATTATTTTGAATCAGTTGGTTGAAACCACACACACATAGATCTATACATGTAGATATGACATGTGATTAAATATTTTAATCGATAATTATGTAGTTATATTATCTCTTTGGTTCTGTACGTGATGTTTGAGATACATCTCCCAACTTCAAACTCTAAACACAGCAGTATCACTGCGGAATAATACTATCATATTTCAAATAATCAACTCTTTAAAAAAAACATGATTTTAAATTCCAAACAAGTATTTAAATCACATCAATGAATGTAGGCTTCTGCAACGGAAGCTTATGTACCTATACTTTACCAGACGTTCAGACACAGTTATTTCTGTTTTAGAGTCAAAAGCCGAGTTGAAACAGCTTTGAGAAACAGCTTTCCGTTACTTTCCATAATAGTCTTTTTCCAATACGGTTCCCAGTGTTGGTGTGGAGCCATGCCAGACCTGACTGTCAGGTCCAGGCTCTGGCTCAGTTCAGTTCAGTTCAGTTTAGGGTTGGTCACACAGCTTCAGAGTCAGCTACAGGACGGTGTAGCTGTTAGTCGTCTTCATTCTCCTGGCCAGAACTTTCTGATCCACCGCCCTCAGACTGCTCTGGAAACCAAGCGTCAACATCATCATTATCATCGTCAACGTCGTAACCATAACAACCAACAACATAAAGGACAGACATGTACTAAAAGGGCCTCCTCTGCTCTTACTGCAACACTTACAAAAGCCACACTAAAACACAGACACAGCTATCTCTCTGCCTCTCTTGCCATACACACCCTCTCTCCCTCACACTGACACACACACAAGATGGTGGCGCGTGTACAGTGCGAGGTTCGGTGTCTCAGTGTGTTTGAGATGCTGCACTGTATTTCGTTGTCTCCGTACCGGTTCTCTGTGCAATGACAATAAAGTTGATTCAAATCTAACACACACACACACACACACACACACACACAGGGCTCTACCTGGTCTGAAGTGGTTGAGTGTGGCCAGCATACGCAGCATGAAGGAGGCCGGGACTGTGATGGTGTTCCTCGTCTCCTCCAGCATCAGTTCATTACGGCTGATCACCTGCAGGGGGCAGCACCAACAACGCATAACAGGTAAACAACAACATCGTCAACAACACATTACAGACGACCCTTTACAAAACGTCAGCGACACATAACAGACAGCACATTACAGAGGACTCATTACATTAATCAACGCCACATTAAATCATTGGTGAAGTTATTCGTCGATGTTCAGGGTGTGAAAGGGTCTCACCTCTTCAGCCAGCTGTTTGTTAAAGGAAGCGTCTGGCTCCATCGGAGACCATACCTTCACATTGTTATCTATGCCCGAGGTAGCCAGCACTGAGACGACAACAACATCATTTATCAACGTTAGCATTTATAGAAACAGAAATTAGCTTCCAAATAGCAAGTTATTTTATATCAAGATATATTAATATTACATTTTATGAATGGATCATTCTAGATTTGTGCGTGCATGTTTAACTAATCATAGTGATCCGTGGGGAGTCTATAAACCAAGGTCAAACTACAACTAGGGCTCCGCAGAGGGGAGGGGCTTACAACCAGCCGGGTGAAACCACTAACTGGGTTCCTAGGGGTGGGGTTTTACATGCTGGGTGAAACCACTTACTGTGTTCGTAGAGGTGGGGTTTTACAGGCTGGGTGAAACCACTTAATGGGTTCGTATAGGAGGCTTACAGGCTGGGTGAAACCACTTACTGGGTTCGTAGGGGTGGGGTTTTACAGGCTGGGTGAAACCACTTACTGGGTTCGTAGGGGTGGGGTTTTACAGGCTGGGTGAAACCACTTACTGGGTTCGTAGGGGTGGGGGTTTACTGGCTGGGTGAAACCACTTACTGGGTTCGTAGGGGTGGGGGTTTACAGGCTGGGTGAAACCACTTACTGGGTTCGTAGGGGTGGGGGTTTACAGGCTGGGTGAAACCACTTACTGGGTTCGTAGGGGTGGGGGTTTACAGGCTGGGTGAAACCACTTACTGGGTTCGTAGGGGTGCGGCTGCAGACAGTTGACCACGTGTTGGTCGGCCTCCAGCAGCATGATGTGTTCCGTCGTGTGTCGGTCCCAGATAAAGACGTGACCACAGTCTGAGCCACTCAAAACAAACCGCTCACCCCAGAAACACGCCTCTTTGGTCTGAAAAAATTTAAAACAAATCGAATAATAAATCAGTTAATCGATGATTTAAAAATCTGCTTTTATATTTCTATGATTAGAATCACTGACCGTGTCTATAAGGGCTAAACCCACAGAGAAATACAGTTAAGTACTAAAGTCTGTCATCTACTGGATGAAAAAAGTATTTTTTTTCCGTCTCAGTGTAATTAGTAAGACTTAGTAGTATTTATTTGAGAGTTCATTTAGTTTTTCATGCACTGCTCTTTGAAAATTATGTCTTCAAAATGTTGCATTGTCAGTGATAAAAAAATTTTTTGTGAAGGTTCCTGGGATGTAATCTTAAATTAATATGATAAAATCATATCAGAAAAGGCCAACAGAAATACAAATGAATTCACTGATGCATGATTTCAAATCCCCCTCTCTCTATGTCACCTATGATTTATGTAAACCAGTCATTCACATTAGCCAGTCAGAGTTCTGGAGTTAGGACGGACCCTGTCCGTCATGTAAATGTTTCAGCATAGCTAGTCTGTACCATAGTTCTGGAGTTACGATGTCCCCGGTACGTTATTTAAATGTTTCAGCATAGCCAGTCTGTACCAGAGTTCTGGAGTTACAATGTCCCCTGTATGTTATTTAAATGTTTCCGTATAGCCAGTCCTTAGTCCGTACCATAGTTCTGGAGTTATGATGTCCCCTATCCGTCATGTAAATGTTTCAGTATAGCCAGTCTGTACCAGAGTTCTGGAGTTACGATGTCCCCTGTATGTAATTTAAATGTTTCAGTATAGCCAGTCTGTACCAGAGTTCTGGAGTTGCGATGTCCCCTGTATGTAATTTAAATGTTTCAGTATAGCCAGTCTGTACCAGAGTTCTGGAGTTGCGATGTCCCCTGTATGTAATTAAAATGTTTCAGTATAGCCAGTCTGTACCGTAGTTCTGGAGTTACGATGTCCCCTGTATGTAATGTAAATGTTTCAGTATAGCCAGTCTGTACCAGAGTTCTGGAGTTACGATGTCCCCTGTATGTAATGTAAATGTTTCAGTATAGCCAGTCTGTACCAGAGTTCTGGAGTTGCGATGTCCCCTGTATGTAATTTAAATGTTTCAGTATAGCCAGTCTGTACCAGAGTTCTGGAGTTACGATGTCCCCTGTATGTAATTTAAATGTTTCAGTATAGCCAGTCTGTACCAGAGTTCTGGAGTTGCGATGTCCCCTGTATGTAATTTAAATGTTTCAGTATAGCCAGTCTGTACCAGAGTTCTGGAGTTACGATGTCCCCTGTATGTAATTTAAATGTTTCAGTATAGCCAGTCTGTACCGTAGTTCTGGAGTTGCGATGTCCCCGGTAGGTCCTTTGCACTGTGGGTTTCCTGCTCTTCCTCGTTTCGCTGTCCTCCAGCTCTCTCCTCTCCTTCTTCCGTCGGAATATCTCATGGATCCGAGCCACTGCAGAACGTCTTCACCATCGTAATAAGAAAACAAATATTTGTTTTGAAAAGTAACATTAATTTACTGTTCAGAGAGTGTTTCAACACTGGGGCAATTTCAAAGAAAAAAGTAGTGATCTTCATCTTTTGCCTAGTTTAAACAAAACATTTGTTATTATAATAAATGTAATTATTGAGTTAAGAAATATGGCGAATGTGGTTTGGCGGCAGCAGTTCAAATTACCTGAGTACTCTGTCTCCTATTGCAGATCCTCTGAGGTTAAAACTGGGAGAAAGATGGAGAGAAAAGGGTTTAATCTACAGACCCAGAGCAGCAGTCATGGGTGTTATTCTAACATGAAGCCACATTCTATTTCTACATGTCAATACTTCCTTTCCCTTCACATGTTTTTTTGTTGCCATTTGAAAATAGTGTCTATCTTTGTATATAAGAATACTGTATGTCGGATTTCTTGTGTTGTATTTTTTCGTTTTTTTTTTATGTTTAGTCTCCAGTTTTTATGGAATATGAGGACAGAGATGTTTATGTGGTAAATAAACACAAAAGTCTATTTAGTTTGTGCTACTTGTTTTCTTAGAGGAGGGGGGAGGGGGAAACCTACTCGTCGCCCCACACTGCTTCCCTCCTGTCTCCCCTGTCACCACCCCCTCTCCGACTGAGGGAGGAGTTCTGTCTGCCGATGTCATCTTCCTCACTCCTCTCCGTCATCCTCCTCATCATCACGCTGATGTCGTTGGATCCCGGATCGCTCTGAGCCGGGTCGACACCTCCACTCCTGATCCAAAAACATGGGGCAAAGGTCGTCAGGTAATTAGGAGACCGACAAACAGCTGGGTGGACTGATTCTGAGATTAGCTAGGTAGTTCAGTTAGGTCTCTAGGGGAAAACGCGTAGTCACTTCATCTTTAACATTAAGTATTATCATTGTGAACCAATGCACACATATGCAATTATTTAAAAAGTGTCCATTTTGAATAATCACTTTTCAGGATCGACCCAGAAAGAACATGCTAAAAAACAGGACTTCAAATCCAATTTCATGCAAACAATTACTTAATAGATTATTTTTGGAATGGCCTGGCCAGTTGGGAGTAAGGACTGTTGGTGGTTGACAGTTTGATTGTGTACCAGTTTTGGGAAAAGTCCAGTTGGATGGTGCTGGCGTCGGTTCCCTGTGTGCCGTAGTGTAGGCTCAGGACCGGTTCTGGAGGCATGGAGGAGACTGAACATGGAACAAACAGAACCGGTCCAGTTAGTGCTATATCACCCTTGAAAGCTGCAAAGTGAAAACAGGACTTGGTAAATCAGCTTTCAGTTTTTTTGCCTCGGATAAATGGAACAAGATTCAATGGGAATTGAAATTAGAACAGTTTGTTTCTGTTGAACAATTTCAACTTTTATTGGAGGATTTGGGAGCTGAAGTGTTCTTGTCTTGGTTGAAACTTAAATATTGTACTATATTTGTAAATATTGTAAACATTTTTATTTATTTTTTGCTTATTTTTCATTTATTTTTGTTGTTGTAATTTATTTATTCTGCCTTTAAACAGGGCACTGCTGGAAAAGCGGCCTGGGGGGTATTCCATCAAGCTAGATAAGCGAAAAGCCTGGCTTATTTTGACAAGTCTCGCTAATTTTAGTGAGAGATCCGTTCCATTACTGTGGCTAATACGAATCCCCGCTCAGTTACCAAGGTAATTTATACCACTGAACTAGCCTGCTCCGTAGTAGGCTAACTGTCAAGCTTAGTTTAGCTGTGTTACAAAGAATATCCAACAGGTGGAAACAAAATCCCAAAAGACAGTTCCGTCAAGTGTCTTTTCTCGCTCGCTTCACTTTTGTCAAATACCGTATGTTCATGTTCGGAAACATACGTAGGTTCAAACCTTTTTCTCGCAATGTATATGACCAAGCATGAATATAAGTGTTTACGTCCAATTCCTGTGTTCGCAACCTTGCCACATTAAACATAGGCCTAAAAAATTAAATGCTGAAATGACATATAAGTGTTCACTTTGGCATTCCATTTCCTTACTGTAATTGCATTATTTGTGACTGATATCTATCTAAAACACAATGTGACATGGAAAATGACATTTCTTTGTCACCATATTAAAAAAAATCTGAATTACAGAGCATTAATGCATTTTTCGTTGGCCCAATAAAGAAACGACATACACCAGTCGCGCCCAATGCCAGGATCAAACCCCGGACCCTGCAATATGCACTGCCAACAGTGAAACACGCTCTTTGCCTGGTGAGCTACCAGGGAGCCCACTTTTACACAGAGGCCTATATTGAGCATAATTCAGATTTCCTATTATTGAGCCTGCTGATGATATTGTCGCAGTCTCATCATAGCAATGTCAATGTCAACATTTTATCTGCTTTTTGACAATCGATTGTTCCGGGCTGCTTCGGGTCTCCGTGCGCGCACACAATGCCAGCTTGTACAAGCCTGGCTTGAGTTAACGTTGACTGGAGACGGCTGAATTGTGTTCATGGAACGGCTTAAAGCTTAAATCAAAGTTGACGTTTGTTCAAGCCAGGCTTTTTCTATTAAGCGCCGATTTCATTAGCGCGGTTGATGGAATACCCCCCTGGTCTCAGTCGGTTAACCATGTTTAAATAAAATAAATAATAATAACCCCTTTAGTTTTATGGTACTACATGAAGTAGACTTAAACACTCCGGCATCTGTCACCTCCACCTCTTTCAAAATAAAATGATTATATTTTAATTTACGAGCTTATGTTCAATCATTACTTTCAAAAAACGAACAGGGTTGATTTGATATACGAATGAGCTGATGTACTGTAATTGTTACCTGAGGGTTGATTGATTCTATATACTATAAACTACAGTACAGTGGGGGTTGATTCTAAATATAAACAGAGCTACGGTACAGTGTGTGTTGATACTATATACTATAAACTACAGTACAGTGGGGGTTGATTCTATATAAACTACAGTACAGTGTGCATTGATTCTAAATATAAACAGAGCTACAGTACAGTGTCAGTTGATACTATACACTATAAACTACAGTACAGTGTGTGTTGATACTATATACTATAAACTACAGTACAGTGTGTGGTGATACTATGTACTATAAACTACAGTACAGTGTGTGTTGATACTATGTACTATAAACTACAGTACAGTGTGTGTTGATACTATACACTATAAACTACAATACAGTGTGTGTTGATTCTATACACTATAAACTACAATACAGTGTGTGTTGATTCTATACACTATAAACTACAATACAGTGTGTGTTGATACTATACACTATAAAGTACAATACAGTGTGTGTTGATTCTATACACTAAAAACTACAGTACAGTGTGTTGTTACCTGAGAGTTGTGCCTGAGAGCGTATCCTGCTCTGTCTGGCCTCGCTGGCTTCCTCAAACCAACGGGACATCATATCTGAGATCCTCTGAAGTAGAGACACCGAGACACCAGCCTCTGAGAGGACAGGAAGACAGCAAAATCACGGAAATTATTTTCGTTTAAAACATTTAAAAAAGGAAACAAATGTCACACGTTTTCTTTTATTTATTATTAAAGACTTTGGGAAGAAACGGTAGAACAGTGAGAAAAGAGAGACTGAACAAATGTACCCAGATTCAACAATTTAATTTAACTAAATAACAACTGACTGGTAAGATGACAAAAAGGGACAACTCCTTACAAGGTCATATCTATCATTTCAACAATGGAATCCATGGCAACAGACAGACATGGTGAGGTGAGACTGAGGTGAAAACACAGGTGCTGTCAATCAGCGTGACGAGCTTTGTCTCCCTGGTGATGGCCTCTGAACTGAAGGAAGACTTCGGCGCCTCAATAAGGTAGGCTCTACCTCTGTTTGGGTACGTATTGTATGTGTATAATGTGTTTGTCGTACTATGTTTCTGTGTACAGATACGATACAGTGTGTAGTGTGTTTGTGGCTGCGTGGATATAATGTGTCTGTGTGTGTTTGTCGGACTATGTTTCTGTGTACAGATACGATACAGTGTACAGTGTGTTTGTGACTGTCTCATTGTGTGTCTGCATGTGTATAATGTGTTTTTGTGTTTGTGTTTTTTTGAACAGATAGTGAGTGTATACAGATACAGTGCATAGTGTGTGTGACTGTGACTCGCTGCGTGTGTAATGTGTTTGTGTATACAGATACAGTGTATAGTGTGTGTGACTGTGTCTCACTGCGTGTCTGTGTGTATAATGTGTTTGTGTATACAGATACAGTGTATAGTGTGTGTGACTGTGACTCGCTGCGTGTGTAATGTGTTTGTTTGTGTATACAGATACAGTGTGTGTGTGAGACTGTGTGTCTACTACGTGGCGTGACCTACACATGTTTGACATGAGGTGGAGAAGCGTGTTTGTATGTGTGCGGTCGGGAGGGAGTGAGGGAGATAAATCATACAAACGGACCTCCATATCCGACCGTACACATATAGTGTGTGTGTGTGTGTGTGTGTGTGTCTCGACTTACCGTCTCGTTCCCGCTCCCTCTCTGGGCGTGCCAGGGGTCCCGTGTCAGACCAGTCCCCCCTCAGACGGAGCCGCTTGGATGTGGATTTCAGCTGTAGGGGGGGGGGGGGGGGGGGGGGGGGGGGGGGGGTTACAATTCACACCACAGATAGGGAGGCAAGATGACGCTAAGCTTTACGTCTGCTATCTTTCCCATAGTCTTTACTACTTATTACTTCTTGACCTTGGAATCCTTAAAAAGTTGTTCTTTTAGCCAACGTTTTGACTGTCTGTCTGTGTTTTTAATTGTTATATTTTGATTCTCACGTTTTTTCATTTGATTTGTCTTCATTGGTTATCCATTATAAACTGTACTATCTATGAATATAATTATTTTGGGTCAGTTCAAAAAAATAGAACAACATGGAGCAAACGTCTACATGAGTTGTAGTAGTAACATACATTGTTATCTAACAGAATGTTAGAGAGAGAGGTGGGAGAGTGGGGGGGGGGGGGGGATGCAAACCACCCTCACAGCCTGTCACTCACAGAGAAGATTAGGTTAAAAATAGCCCCCATATCAGTATTTGGGGGTAGGGGTGGATGTTACTGAGTCACCTCTCCACGTGAAACACACAGTCAGGGGTATAGAGCTTTGAAAACAGACTACATATATAGGTTAAGTTATGTGAACTTAAGTTAGAAATTATCACTATCATATTTAGATTATATTTCTTGAAGGCTGACAACTAGATCCCGTCACACACTAGCGAGAGAGAGAGAGAGAGAGAGAGAGAGAGAGAGAGAGAGAGAGAGAGAGAGAGAGAGAGAGAGAGAGAGAGAGAGAGAGAGAGAGAGAGAGAGAGAGAGAGAGAGAGAGAGAGAGAGAGAGAGAGAGAGAGAGAGAGAGAGAGAGAGAGAGAGAGAGAGAGAGAGAGAGAGAGAGAGAGAGAGAGAGAGAGAGAGAGAGAGAGAGAGAGAGAGAGAGAGAGAGAGAGAGAGAGAGAGAGAATCATAGGCTGCTGTGAGAGAGAGTGAGAGTGGCACTGTGTGACCTGTCTGGCTCTATTCCTGGTCCCCATAGTTTAATGGATCACTGCTAGCTCTCTTAGCGATCTGTTTTGGGAAAGGCATGCGGGCTGCGAGATCACACACACACACACACACACACACACACACACACACACACACACACACACACTCACAATCACACATGTACTTATGATAAAACACAAACACCAACACACACATTCACACGCAAACACACACACAGCTGACACACACATACACACGCTAATGATGGAGCACAAACAAGCACACACACACACGGCGGGCAGCCGTCAACTTTCACTGCGACCTACAAGTGTTGTGTGTGTGTGTGTGTGTGTGTGTGTGTGTGTGTGTGCGTGTGTGTGTGTTTATACGTTCCATTGTAATGTGGCACTGGGGCTATTTATTTCCCCTCACATCCCCCTGTCCTCCAGAGATGGATGGGGGTGTGCGGTGCCTCTCATGGCTCTGCTAAGCCTCACACAAACAAGGGAAACACACCAGGACACGGAGACGTCTAGCATGGTGTGCTGAGTGGGGTTAACGCGACCCGTTATAGGACAGACTCGGATTTAAATGTCACAACATCATCCCTGTCTTAGCATCCCACCTATATGCGTGGGAGACTTAATACTTCAATGTGTGTGTGTGTGTGTGTGTGTGTGTGTGTGTGTGTGTGTGTGTGTGTGTGTGTGTGTGTGTGTGTGTGTGTGTGTGTGTGTTTAATTTGAGACAGCTGGCTGTGGTGGTAAAACACCTTTACCTTCTTTTCAGCTTGATCCAGAATATAATCTGTGTTTGATATGTAATGTGTGTGTGTGTGTGTGTTTGATATATAATGTTTTGGTTAGTGTGTGTGTGTGTGTGTGTGCGTGTTTGATATATAATGTTTTGGTTAGTGTGTGTGTGTGTGTGTGTGCGTGTTTGATATGTAATCTGTGTGTGTACATGTCTGTGTGTTTCATATGTAACGTGTATGTGTCTGCGTAATTCATATGTAATGTGTGTAATGTGTGTGTGTGTGTCTGCGTAAATTAATACAGTATGTAATGTGTGTGTATGTGTCTGCATGTTTCATATGTAATGTGTGTGTGTGTGTGTCTGCATGTTTCATATGTAATGTAATGTGTGTGTGTCTGCATGTTTAATATGTAATGTGTGTGTTTGTCTGTGTAAATTCATATGTAATGTGTGTGTGTGTGTGTCTGCGTGTTTAATATGTAATGTGTGTGTGTGTCTGTGTAAATTCATATGTAATGTGTGTGTGTGTGTGTGTGTGTCTGCGTGTTTCATATGTAATGTGTGTGTGTGTGTGTGTGTGTGTGTGTGCGTGTCTGCGTGTTTAATATGTAAGTGTGTATGTGTTTGTCTGCATGTTTCATATGTAATGTGTGTGTATGTCTGCGTGTTTAATATGTAATGTGTGTTTGTGTGTGTCTGTGTGTTCCATATGTAATGTATGTTTGTGTGTGTCTCCATGTTTCATATGTAATGTGTGTGTTTCTGCGGGTTTAATATGTAATGTGTATATGTGTCTGTGTAAATTCATATGTAATGTGTACGTGTGTGTGTCTCCATGTTTCATATGTAATGTGTGTGTGTCTGCGTGTTTCATATGTAATGTGTGTGTGTGTCTGTGTAAATTCATATATTATGTGTGTGTCTGCGTGTTTAATATGTAATGTGTGTTTGTGTGTGTCTTCATGTTTCATCTGTAATGTGTGTGTCTGCGTGTTTCATCTGTAATGTGTGTGTGTGTGTCTGTGTAAATTCATATATAATGTGTGTGTATGTGTGTGTCTGCGTGTTTAATATGTAACGTGTGTGTGTCTGCGTCTTTCATATGTAATGTGTGTGTGTGTGTCTGCGTGTTTCATGTGTAGCGTGTGTGGGTGTCTGCGTGTTTCATATGTAACGTGTGTGTGTGTGTGTCTCTGTGTAACATATGTAACGTGTGTGTGTGTCTGCGTGTAACATATGTAACGTGTGTGTGTGTCTACGTGTAACATATGTAATGTGTGTGTGTGTCTGCGTGTTTCATATGTAACGTGTGTGTGTGTGTGTCTCTGTGTAACATATGTAACGTGTGTGTGTGTCTACGTGTAACATATGTAATGTGTGTGTGTGTGTCTGCGTGTTTCATATGTAACGTGTGTGTGTGTGTCTCTGTGTAACATATGTAATGTGTGTGTGTGTCTGCGTGTAACATATGTAATGTGCGTGTGTGTCTGCGTGTTTCATATGTAACGTGTGTGTGTGTGTGTGTCTCTGTGTAACATATGTAGCGTGTGTGTGTGTCTGCGTGTAACATATGTAATGTGTGTGTGTGTCTGCGTGTTACATATGTAATGTGTGTGTGTGTCTGCGTGTTTCATATGTAACGTGTGTGTGTGTGTGTCTGTGTAACATAAGTAACGTGTGTGTGTGCTCACCTCGCTCCTCTGGTGGTCCCGCTCCGGTCCTTTGAGCTCCCTGGCGCTGTCGTCTCTGGGGTCAAACAGGTAGATGTAGTCCGAGGAGAAGCTGGCCAGGACGTCCCGCCCGTCACCGCTGTAGCACAGTGACGTCACGCGACACGACTGGTTGAGCAGCGAGGCGGGGACGAACCTCGCCACCATCGCCGACGCCCCGCTGTCTGACTGACAGCCTGAGGACGACCACGACGAGGGAGGGAACGTTCCGGAAGAGACAGAGAGACGTCAGAACAGAGTGAGAATGTCAAACAGAGGCGTTCCGCAGAGAAAGAGACTGGTTCCATTTTGAAATATGGACTCGTATAATTTAGAGGGTTGAGCTGTCAGACGGCGAGAGAGACCGTTGTATCAGTCCCATTTGTCCGTAATCTACTGTAGGAGCTTTATTTGAAAAGAACCTTCATCTCTATACTCCACTCTACGCATGATACTAAAGCTTGCTCTGAAAGGCATCCAAACAAAATAAAATAAAATAGCAACAGAAATGAACGCTTGAGACACACAGAAAGCCGACCTGTTGCTATGGTTCCCAGCATCCTCCGGTCGTAGACCCGCACTGAGCTGTCGGAGCAGCCGGCCGCCAGGTAGAACGGGTCCATGGGCGAGATGGCCATCGACGTGACCGCTCGCCGACAGTCAATCAAGACGTCCTGCCACAGGAAACAGGAAATATACACAGTCTATCAGGACATCCTGTCACAGGAAACAGGAAATATACACAGTCTATCAGGACGTCCTGCCACAGCAAACAGGAAGTATACACAGTCTATCAGGACCTCCTGCCACAGGAAACAGGAAGTATACACAGTCTATCAGGACCTCCTGCCACAGGAAACAGGAAGTATACACAGTCTATCAGGACGTCCTGACACAGAAAACAGGAAATATACACAGTCAATCAGGACATCCTGTCACAGGAAACAGGAAGTATACACAGTCTATCAGGACGTCCTGCCACAGGAAACAAGAAGCACACTGTCTATTGCGATGTTCTGACACAGGAAACAGGAAGTATGTACAGACTCTCCTCTCCTCCCATTTCCTCTCCTCTCCTCTCCTCTCCTCTCCTCTCCTCTCCTCTCCTCTCCTCTCCTCTCATTTCCTCTCCTCTCCTCTCCTACCTTCCTGCAGTTGTTCTGCCAGCAGCTGGGTGAGATCCGGACGTCGACCCATCGTATGGCGCCATCTTCTCCACACGAGAGGAACGAGTTTGGGTCGTTGGGTACCGTCAGAATCTGGAATTACAAAAAGAAACGTTTTACAGGTAGAATGAATTTGCCTATGTCATGATTACATAATACCTATGGAGGTAATGAGTGAATTCACACCAACATGGAGTTGAAATGTGTAGAACATTTCTGTTGTCTTGACTAACCATTTCTAGACTGTAAAAAAACAAACAGCCAAAGGAGATTTCATTTAGTTTTGTTTCGCTAGCTT
This sequence comes from Galaxias olidus, assembly GCA_026901105.3. NCBI lineage: Eukaryota > Metazoa > Chordata > Actinopteri > Galaxiiformes > Galaxiidae > Galaxias > Galaxias olidus. The sequence continues at coordinate 116,683 of JAPMUY010006938.1, read as the reverse complement.
GAAAATCTAGCCTTTCATATTCACATTATATGTTATATTTGTATTATATTAAATCCTTTACAAAACTAAAAGCATTAAAATGACAGGATGGTCTCTCCTAGCCCTCTTTGTTTACACAGTACACATGTATATATGATTTATAGCTGCACATGTGTGTGTCCAAGTCCGTCTCTGGCGTGTGTAAAGGCAGCAATGTCAATGAAACAATGCCGACATTGGAATCGAACAAATTGTTTCCACTCTCCCAATCACGACAAACGGACGCGTGCCCTTCTTAAGTGGTTGGCTGCTGTTGTATTATGTTTTTGAACAATAAAAAGGCTCTGTAAAACAAATTATTCATAGAGTAAGTTTGCATTGAGCACAATCTTAACTTGTCTCGAAGCAAACAGTGATATATGTTTTACAATTCTAAAGAGAACAGTTTTGGTCACTTCTGAATGTACACGTACTCTTTACTGAATATGAATGATAAAAAGTGAAGTTTCAGCTCAACATTAACGTTGATTCTTCCAATGCAAATCCATTAATTCCCATGCAACTTTGAGTCATTGAAAAACCACAATCATATACTAGTACAGACTCACACACACACACACACACACACACAGACACACACGCACACAAACGGGTCTAAAAACATCCAGGACGCACAACACAAAGTCCGGTTTGCTGCTTGTCGTCTCGGCTACCTTGTAGGCGGCGCCGTGGTGACAGTGGTACTCCTGCTGCGTGACGGCACTGGTTCCCATGGCGATGTTGGTGTAGAAGATGTTGCCGTCGGCGTCAGCGGAGACCACCATGTGGTCGTTGGTCTGGGGCATGAACCGGGCGCTGAGGAGGCTGGAGAGGTGCTTGGACCTCACTGTCGTCTTCACCTGCAGAGAGAGTGGGACATGGAATATACAGTCATATATAATAAGTCTTAAATAAGTCTTAATAAGTTAAAAATATATAAATGTATGTGGGTACATATTTTGTGTGTTTGTTTAATAGAATAAAGAGGTGAAGGCAATTCCAGTTAGAGGAGGAGGAGGAGAAGGAGGAGGAGGAGGAGGAGGAGAAGAAAGAGACAGGACAGAACGTGTTCTACACCCATTTGAGAACGCCATGCATTAGCCAAAGGTATAGCCCTAGAGCACTATGATCCGACCACTCTCTACAGAGAAATGAATCAACATCATTAAATGACACACACAACAGCAACAAGATACATTTTTCATTTTGGAATCAGCCTAGAGCCAAACCTTCACACACACAGCTTGTATTGACACACACATTTTGCAACATGTTGACCCTGGTGCTTACTTACATGTTGGCTGTAAGGGTTTGTGATGACTAAATTACCGTCATCCGATCCGGACAAAATGTATTCTCCCGTATCGTTCCAGCATATTGTGTTGACCTGTACGGTTGGTGAAACACAAGAACGTTGTCACAAACAAACAGCAACAAAGTCACATGCAGAAGTTGTGAACGTCTGTTCAAATAGTGAAGCGGAGAAATAAATAAATAGTACATTTTAGTCCAGAATAAACGTTTATTTTGGCCCAATGTTTTATTTCAGATACTTACAGAGCCCTCATGTACTTCAAGGGTGGCTTCAAGTTTAAGTCTCTGAACAAACTCTCTTCTACCTGTTAGAATAATACAGGTAAGACATTTTAGTAGTTTGAATTATATCATCAAACAGTGTGACTGATATTTACATCACTGACATTTCTTTACAATTTAATAGTATCAGGTGTGAAATATCAAATTATGTAATGTTCATAGAAGATATGGTTGATCAGTGCTGCACCACCCTTCACTATTATATTTAAAGCATCCACTTCTGTGTCGATAATAATACAAAATGTTATATTTGTTATATATTCAGTTATGGTAGTATGGCCGTTACATTTCATATTCATCAAGCATGGGTGGTTTCTAGCGGTTAAATATTGTTTAGAATAGTCAACACCATGGTCTCGTGTGTGATATCAAACTGTTGGAAACATTGTTGCAACATTCTTGTTTTCAAGTGGATGTTAGCAATTGCTCAATCACATGGCATTCATCCGTTGACACATATTTACCTCCGACACGCGAACGCCTACTTGACATTTGAGCTAGATAAACTTGTCTAAATAGTTTAAACTGTAGAGTAAAAACGTTATGGTATTTAATAAGTATGAAGATCTTAAATTTTTTTTTGCCTTACCTAAGTAGTTGCTCCGGCTAAAGTTGGAGTCCCTGGATCCGAGTGAGCGCTTTCTAATATCCCATATCAGATGGCTTGTGTTGGGCATATTGTTGTCGACGTTTCTTTTTTTCTTTCTTTTTGACGTACAAACTAAATATTTAATTGTAAAGCTTAGTTTGTTCCTGAGATAGTTTAAGTCATTTTATCCAAATGGGAAGTTTGAATAAAATACGAATCTTGCTTTTTAGTTCTGTAGTCTAATCTTAGGAGAGCGGTTGTGTTTAGCCTTGTCGTACAACTTCTAGAATGAATCCTGAACAGCTGTCTGGTTTAACTTCAGTCCGTGTCTCACATGAACGAGCTCATGACACTGTCCAGATTCAGAAGCGCAGCCGGTTGCCCACACCGATATTCCAGACGCGCGCAGATGCTGCCTACCTCTAAGAAAATCCCAAAGCGCACTCTAAACATTTTCTAATAATCCCTCAAAAATATATCTATTTGTATTTTCTTAGTGTGAAAACTTTTTTTGTGTTTATATTCATTTTATTTTACTAACTCTAAACCAGCTAGCTTTCAACAGGCAAAGCTTTAGTATTGTGTCAACACTCATAAACATTCTAGCGTTTAAAGATTACCAGAGTAGTTTATATATGTATTATTGGTCTTCATTTATTGTTTCAAGTTTGCTTACATTAAAACATATTATCCAATTGTATGGTTACCAACGCAACCCGCGTTATTATGGATCCCACTGCTTTTCTTGGAGAGACACGCCCCTCCAGTGCTAGGATTGGCCGGCCAGGCGTCCTTGATTGCACGTTAGAATCCTTGTACATCCGTTTTTTTTATGCCTATCCATATTCCTATTCCAAATCTCAACCTTAATGTTGAATGAAAAAGTTAAACTAACCTATAAAAATCACAAACATTTTCGCTGCCTTTCAATCAACACTCGCGCTAGCATGGGCGCCCGACCAACTCTAGCGCTTGAGGCGCGTGTCTTTCCAAGAAAAGTGGTGGGATCCATAATACCCATCGCGGAAGTGTCCCAAACGTATCTCCAACCAATAGGAGCATGTGTGCCACGGGGCTAGTGAGTTCTCCGGTAACGTCCATAAAAAGATTCAGCCAAGTTGACGTCATACTGGAAAGAAATTACTTACGGATAACCTGAATAACTACAACCCTACGATCTGTCATAAAAAAATATCCTATGATTATATAATATATAATCATTATAATATATTTGATTATAAGAACCAGGTTCTCACTTCTAGAGTTGTAGTTGTTTGAAGTTACCATGGCTATGGTAAGAGTCGTCTATCATAGGATTTTGGACAGGGTTGAACATGTACTACCTGCTAAACTAAGACCATTTTATAACCATCCCGCAGGTAAGAAACGTAATAACACAATACCATGAATATTATTGACTGTGCATAACATTGTCAGGGCTCATAGCCTATTCCACTGGTGATGGTTTTTATGATATTTTAATGAGTATGATCAAGGTAATACATATATGTATAATATGCATTATAGTTGCTTGATGTTGAAACACAAGATAATGCACAATGTTTTTTTTTTTTTGGTTGAATAGTTCTTTGATGAAGCGTCATATTCCTTTCATTGATTGGCTGTTTCTTTAATTGCTGTTAATTTGCTTGAGACATTATATTGCTTGTTTCTCAAACACCATGCAAGAAGGCAGGTTAGTCCAGAGCGACTACGACTGAAGGCCCTTTATTTAAGCAACTTCAAATCTTTTTGGAAGGTTTCGTGTATCAACAGGCTTTTGGTAACAAGAGCAGCAACGGGTTTTTTAGAAGCATGTCAGTGTGTTATGTGTAGCCAATGTGAAGGCAAAGTTAACGGGACACCAGCCCTAATCGTCACGACAATGGACTTTGTTCTTTGGGTCAGTGAAACGACCCCTTTGCTGTAACTGTACAGCATTATATGTGTAACCTATTTGTGAGTTTTATCAATAACCTTGACAGTCCTGTGTTCTACTTTAAGTTTAAGTTATTTGTCCCAGTTGTCAGGAATTTTGAATTATATCATGTGCTTAATGATTCCATGGGTTACCAGAACATGTTTTATTGTCGTCTGCAGGTCCAAAGACGGTGTTTTTCTGGGCTCCCATGATTAAATGGGTATGTGTGTTTCAACCCTTTTTCACTCACATACACACACACACACACACACACACATGCCCCCCCCCCCCCACACACACGCACAAACTCACACCTCTCTGCTGCAGGGTCTGGTCCTGGCAGGTTTGGGTGACATGGCTCGACCCGCTGAAAAACTGAGTACTTCCCAGTCTGCCGTGCTGATGACCACAGGTAGAAACACTTGGTTGTGAGGCTAATGTTTGTGTTAGGCCTAAACATATTTGACCGTCCAATGTTTGTATGGGTACGTAACAAATTCCTCCTTTAAGTGTGTGTGATACTAGAATACTGAGAAAACGAGGGTGTCTTTGATTCCAAGATCAATATTTGAAACAACACAGTTATGTTATTTAAAACTCAACACAACCGGCTGTAGTGTAATTTCACTATCCTGCGTTCTGTTGTTTAAACTCCATTTCCCAGGAGTCATCTGGTCTCGTTATTCCTTGGTCATCATTCCCAGGGTCTGGAACCTGTTTGCTGTGAACTTCTTTGTTGGTGTCGCTGGCGCCACTCAGCTCTTCAGAATCTGGAGGTTAGATATATGGAACATAGAGATGTAGAAGTAGAATAAAAGGAAGAGACACATCTCTACCATCATATGCTGTGTTTGAAATTGCCTACAATGTATACCTAATGTACAACATTTGATCAAAAATGTGTATACAGTATGTCAATGGTACATATAATGTGAAATTTGAGTATGGAAAAAGTTCCTGGATGACATACCATATTTGGGGAAAGTGGAGTACCCTAGAGAGGTCACTAGGCCATGCTTTATGCCCCAAAATGCAGTTCGGCAACTTCCTTCTGACCGGGGATTTGGTCACATCTTCCAGTTGAGTATACTAACAATATAAGCAAATCTTTGTTAAAAAGTAGTTTTCTAGATTTCCGTTCAAATAGTCAGTATACAGTAGGTACTCATGGAGTATGTTGTAGATAGTGTTTGAGTAGGCAATTCTGAACACAGTCATAGTCTGGTATTAGCAGGAAGACCATATCTGAAGGTCACACAGACTGCATGCATTTAATCTTAAATTTTCTAGATTTCCGTTCAAATAGTCAGTATACAGTAGGTACTCATTGAGTATGTTGTAGATAGTGTTTGAGTAGGCAATTCTGAACACAGTCATAGTCTAGTATTAGCAGGAAGACCATATCTGAAGGTCACACAGACTGCATGCATTTAATCTCCAGTTTGTATTTGTGCGTCAGTGAATTGTGTTGACAACCAGATTAGTAGATAAACACACACGCAGTACTGTTTTTATAACAGTCATTCATGTGCATGTGAACTAGATTGTTCACAAGAGAGATCAGCCTACTAAAAACGTTGTCCTATGAAACCATATTGAATTATCTGTACAACATTTACAACGTATTACCAGTACAACATGTCATTCCATTGCTATGCAGATGACAGCTTTATATCCCCCTGAAACCTAATGACCAGTTCACATTAAACAGCCTCATGAACTGCCTTGAGGACATTAAGTGTTGGATGGCACTAAATTACCTGCAACTAAATGACAGTAAGTTTGAAATCGTCCTATTTTGCCCCCCTGACTCCATGAATTTGATCTCCAACCGCATAGGCAACCTGTCCACCCCTTGTTAAAACCTCTGCCAAAAACCTTGGTGTGATAATTGACTACGCCTTTAAACTAGCCTTAAACTTAAACTTGACAAACAGGTCAATTCAGTTTTGAAGGCCAGTTTAGGATCATAGCCAAAATAAAATATTTTCTCTTTGTCAAAGATCTTGAAAAAATCATCCATGCCTTCATATCCTCCCGCTTAGACTACTGTAATTCCCAAAGCACATTAGCCCTATCCTGGCCTCCCTCCACTGGCTACCTGAAAGAGAGACCACATTAGTCATATCCTGGCCTCCCTCCACTGGCTACCTGAAAGTGAGACCACATTAACCCTAGCCTCCCTCCACTGGTACCTGAAAGAGAGACCACATTATCCCTATCCTGGCCTCCCTCCACTGGCTACCTGAAAGAGAGACCACATTAACCCTAGCCTCCCTCCACTGGTACCTGAAAGAGAGACCACATTAGCCCTATCCTGGCCTCCCTCCACTGGCTACCTGAAAGGGAGACCACATTAACCCTAGCCTCCCTCCACTGGTACCTGAAAGAGAGACCACATTAGCCCTAGCCTCCCTCCACTGGTACCTGAAAGAGAGACCACATTAGCCCTAGCCTCCCTCCTCTGGTACCTGAAAGAGAGACCACATTAGCCCTAGCCTCCCTCCACTGGTACCTGAAAGAGAGACCACATTAGCCCTAGCCTCCCTCCACTGGTACCTAAAAGTGAGACCACATTAGCCCTAGCCTCCCTCCACTGGTACCTGAAAGAGAGACCACATTAGCCCTAGCCTCCCTCCACTGGCTACCTGAAAGAGAGACCACATTAGCCCTAGCCTCCTTCCACTGGCAACCTGAAAGAGAGACCACATTAGCCCTAGCCTCCCTCCACTGGCTACCTGAAAGAGAGTCCACATTAGCCCTAGCCTCCCTCCACTGGCTACCTGAAAGAGAGACCACATTAACCCTAGCCTCCCTCCACTGCCTACCTGAAAGAGAGACCACATTGGTCCTGTGCTGGCCTCCCTCCACTGGCTACCTGTGTGGTTCAGGATTGATTTTAAGGACCTCCTGTTTGTTTTTAATGCCCTAAATTGTCAGGCACCCTCCCATATAGCCGACCTTGTAACCCCATACTTCTCCACCAGGGCTCTGAGGTTGGCTAATCTGGGCTATTGGTTGTTCCATGGTCAAAACTTAGACTCAGGGGTGTCCGTGCCTTTTCTGTTACAGCCCCTAAACTTTGGAACAACATCCCCGTTTCTGTCAGGTCTGCCCCCTCCATTGATTCCTTCAAGTCCAGGCTCAAAACTCACTTTTATTCTTTAGCGTTTGGATCGTGCTGATGAGGTTTATCAGGAAAATTTACAAACTAGAACAATTGAAATAGCACAACACACCTAATAAAACAAGTGGTTTCTCCACTTTCAACACAAAATGTCACTTTTAATGACTACCACAGTCTCTGAATTATTTAACCCCTTCATGACAAGTGTCTTTAGTACTTAGTAGACCACCATTTTGCTGTTATAACCTGCTGTAAATGTGATGCATAGCCAGACACCAGCTTCTGGCAGCGTTTCTGAGGAATCTCAGCCCATTCTTCATGGACCACTGGTTCACTAATATTCTTGGATTCACGTGCCGTAAGCGCCTTTTTCAAATCCCACCAAAGATTTTCTATTAGGTTCAAGTCAGGCGACTGACAGCCACTCCAGAATCTTCCAGGACTTCTTCTGAAACCAGGCCTTGGTGGACTTTGAGGTATGCTTGGGATCATTGTCCTGTTGGAAGGTCCAATGTCGCCCAAGCTTCAGCTTCCTCACAGAAGGCATGATGTTTTCTCCTAGGATTTCCTGATACTTGATTGAATCCATCTTGCCCTCCACACGCTGCAGGTTTCGAGTGCCAGAAGAAGGAAAGCAGCCCCAGAGCATCACTGTGCCACCGCCATGCTTCACTGTAGGCAGGGTGTTCTTTTCAGCGTATGCTTCATTCTTCCTCCTCCAGACATACCACTGATCCATGGTATGGCCCACTAAGTTCCTGTTTTGTTTCATCACCCCACAGAACAGAATCACAAAATTTCTGTGGCTTATTTCTATGGTTTTGAGTATATTGGAGCCAACCTTTCTTGTGCTTTTGGGTCAGTAGAGGTGTACGTCTTGGAGTTCTGGCATGGAGACATTCAGCGTTAAGTATGCACCTTACTGTGCAAACTGAAACCTCAGTAGGTCTTTTGCAGTCACTCAAGGGTTTTTGACCACCTGCCTCCTCAGGAATCTGGTGGCAGCCGGTGATAGCTTCTTATTTCTGCCACGTGCAGGTAGTGTAGCAACTGTTCCTTTAACTTTGAACTTGCAAACTATGTTTCCAACTGTGTCTCTTGGAACATTCAGTGTCTTTGCAATCTTTTTATATCCTTTTCTTTGTTTGTGCAAAGCAATGATCTCTTCTCTGAACCTTTTAGACAACGCTCTTGACTTTGCCATATTTCTAACATACAATCCCCTAGCCAGTCCAGGTATTTGGTGTGGTCTATCTCAAGCACACCTAAGGCAAATAATGAAGCCCTTGATTAGTTGAGACAACACCTGATTTGCAAATGTGTGCTCTTATGAGCGATTATATTGTTGAAATAATCATACTGTTTTCTTCCACACTATTCAGGCGGTTGAATAATTCTGAGACTGTTGTAGTCATTAAAAGTGACATTTTGTGTTGAAAGTGGAAAAGCCACTTGTTATATTAGTTGTGTTGTGCTATTTCAATTGTTCTTGTTTGATATGTTAATTACAAACAGCTGACAGTTTGTAAATTTAGCTAATAGACCTAATTTGCAATGGGGGTTGAATAATGTTGATTGCAACTGTATGTTGTGATAGATTGACTGATGGGTGTGTATCGCTGCTTGTGTTTGCTTTTTAATCTGTCTCTGTGATTTCACTATCTGCTCTGGTCTGTGCAGCTCTTTGGTCAACGTGAATTGTTTTTAAATGTGCTTTATAAATACATTTTATTTATTTATTTATTTTTTTACTTACTTACTTACTTACTGTGGATCTATTGTAAATTATATTACCAGACATAGAGGCACTTACACAGACCACTGAATAAAGGTATTGTGCGACTGCACCGTTTCTCTGCTAGTTGCAAAGGCCTCTCTTGAAAGGTATTTTCTTTTTGTTATGAACAGGGTTTTATTTAATAAAATGTGTCCCTTTTTTAACTTTATTTCAGTCTCAGCCCCTAAAAACCTGGGTAGCTCACAGACCACCTCCTAAGGAGGTAGTAGGGGAAGGTGGCGTGGTCGACAAGGTTTTTTTTATTTCTGGTAAAGTCCGCTGTCCTTGAACCTCACCATGGTCTTTGTTATGGGTACAACCCAACGCAACACATGTTAATCCCTCAGAGCTGTGTTGTGAGGTGTCTCTGTCTGTCAATGAACCACCCGATAAGAACACTTAGGATACTCATTAACACCGGTATCTGTCTTCGTTTATCCACTATATAATATCTATAGTCATAGGAGTCAGTGAAGATTGTGACAGTGAAAATGAATGTTTGGACCTTTTGTAAGTTAGACTTTAGTTACACCGCCTTATCTCTAGGATCTGTCTGCTATTCGCCTTCTTTTTTTGGACCGTTTGCCTGTTTTGTTATTTAGTTCAAGCCCTGATCCACGTCTGATCCTGTTTTGCAGATACAACCAGACGCTGACCGCTCACGCAGTCCCAGCCTTAAGTCCGGACTCCACCTCATAACAATAACCCAGAGTTTAGGCTTAGAGGAACTTTAGATAGAGATGTTTAAGACTGTTCAGACATTTAAATCAGAAACTCATTCAGTTTTTTTTTCTTGAAAACAATATGAAACTACAAATGCCACAGTGAAATCAGAGTTTAAAAATAATTATTTTTTAAACCCTCAAAATATAGTCTGACATTAATTACAGGACACCTTAGAAAGTGCTATGTTGATGGACCGCTGTTGTATTTTTTGTGTCGTTTAGTTAATTCATAACTTAATATACTGCTGTTGTATTTTATGTACGTTTATTCAGCTGTTTACCTGTTATTTATTTTTGAATGAAAATATTTTTAATTGTTGATTAAGGACCTCTCTATGACTATAGCACTATAACATAAAACATACAGTGGCATACTATTTTGTATATTTATGAACTGATCTGATTTGTGAACTAGACATTGCATTGGCCAATGTGAAACCCATGTAGCCATGAGACTTCCAACACACGTCGAAACCAGTGGAATGTTATCGCCAATTGCCCAGCACCCTAAGGCAAACACATGAGTGTCAGCTAATCCTGAGTGGTTTAAAAAAAAAAAAAAAATTCTCATCATAATAGTTGTTGACAGGCTATGTTGGCACAGCACAACGAAGTGTGGAGATGGGTCTGAGACTATTGACAGGCGGATGCGAGGCCCGTTTGGACTGTGGGGCCCATTTGGACTGCGGGGACCCCGTCTCTGGGTATACTTTACGGCCCTGCAATTGCCCTGCGGGGGACGCAGAAGGACTGGTCAGAGAGTATTCTGCTACATCAGTTTCCTGTTCACTAATATAGCTGTGGCCTGACTCCACCATCTCCAGCACGAGAGACCATGCCTGCTAAGTCTACTGATTGTAGGCTGCCATCTTAGGTTTGTTTTTTCACCTAATATACCCAGTTTTCTCACAAAATTAAAGAATATTGGTAAAGGATTGTATGACTTGTTGAAGGGCTGCCAAACAGTTAGGAAAAATAAATATCAAATGAAATATAAATGCGAACATCAGTTTTTATTGATGGTGATTATGATTTCTTATTCAAACTTGAGTAATGAACGAAGAATAACAGGTCATTGTTTAATAAAAAGAATAATACAAAGTTAAACAAGAATTATGTACGAAATATCAAGCAATTGTCGATGCAAAGTAAATGCTATGTAGTATGAATGTATGTGTTCCTCCAAGAATCTGCTATTTCAAACACAGAGACATTGAGGAATCATGGTAGAGCATGAACACAGGATAAAGGGGTTCAGTGAATGCAAAGTTGTAGGTGCGTAGGAGGGTCAGCGTGTCGGACGAGACTCCGTAGAAGGATAGAATTCCAACAGGCCAGTCCAGACACACTCCAACTCTGGTGGCGCCGAAGGGGTTGACAGGTATGCAAGTCGGCTCCCCCTTGTGGTAGGATGTGTACTTGTTACTAGTGCATTCCATACTCCAAGACATGTCATAGAAACCAAGGCGACAGTCCTCATTACTCCCACTTCTCTTGATTCCTCTATATGTCACTCCTATAGCACCCCCTCCTGTCCTCTCTACCTCCCAGTACCAGCGTGACCCAGTCAGACCCTCGGTACACAGCACCTCAGGGCAGGCGAGGTCAAATCTCTCTGGGTGATCAGGATACGGCTGCTTTTCGACCATACATGTCACTTTTCTGTTCTGCTCAGACAGAGAGAGCCTTCTGTGTGCTGTGTTTGGGTCCATTGTGAAATTACAGGCATCCGAGGGGGAGACCAAGACACAATATATTACTAATCATAATAAAGATAAACGTTACTTTTTCTCTCCCTCTCTCTCACACACCCAAACACAGTCACAGTCTATCAGATCGCTTGCACTTTTCTCCCTGCCTGTCTCTCTGCAAATTCGTCTTTCTTTTCAACGTTTTCTCTTTCTCTTTAATAAAGGATGTCTATTCCCTTCTCCAAAAAAGTGCAGCTTTATTTTCAAATTGCCCAATAATTTCCCTGAAACAGAAATCAAAGACAAAATCTAATAATTACTGTCTAAAACACAGATTGTAACACAAACACTGAAAGCCCCTTATTTCAAATGATATCAGTAATTTATGGGCCTTTTTGTGATGTAATATCTCCCCAAAAGGTGTTTAATTTTGGATTTATTTACCAATACAATAAATGTTACTATGACACTTACTTTAGTAACTGGAATTTTCTAAAGTTAAAAGTAGCACAAAAAGAAATTGAAAGAACTATAATGTGGGGAGAAGGCTGTGGGAAAAAAAATTAAAAGAATTTTATAATATAAAACTCTCCCTCTTCATATATCGATGCACATCAATTTACAACTGAACAGAAATGTCTTCAAATAATAATACAGAAGATTATCTCCCGAAATCTAAGAGCTTCCTTATTGTTTTTTTTTAAATCAATCCTGATACGAAAATGGATGTATAATCGCCATTGTTAAATTAACATCCAAAGTGTTTGTCACGAAAACGGTCCTGAGACTACTTTGGCCAGCCGAGGGCGCCAACTTGCACAACTTGACTTTTCCACGTTTGTGTCCTCAATATGTTTTTAATTGTTTATATCTGGATCATGTTCTGCCATTATTTAAGATAAAATATACACCTCTGGATTGGATGTTTTTAGCCATTTCACCTGTGCCTTATGTCAGCCTATGTAAGTTCCTATTTTCTGAATTGTGAATTAATTCCACAGCTCTGCTCTGTATACCTTGGTGTCACTGTTGCACTTCTGTTTGAATCATATCTATCAATCTGTGCTGCCTAGTAGCCTTGTGTTCCAGTGATAAAATCCATTCAGACAGAAACAGCAGCATACTAGACTCATATACAGAGATGACTCCACTTTTCCAATATGAGATAAGACAAAAGCCAAGTGTGAGAGAAAATAAATACAATCAAAAATATTTTTAAACAAACATAGACAATAACTCTAAACTACAAAGCAGGAAAGTTTGCAAAACCATCCTTGTGTTTTTCTTACAACACAATAGTTTTATTATTGATATATTCCTTAAGATGACAAAAAGAGAGGCCAGACAAAATGGGCACGAGATGTCTTGGAACTATCTTGTAAGGCGATTAGAGCGCGTCAAAGTGTTTTTACACGGCTTAAGAGGCAGTATTATACTCTCGTTTGAAGCATATTTTTCTAAGAAATCAAAACTCACATTTTCTTAGTCCAGGTTTGATTCTGATCTCTCCACCATGATCCACACTGCAGGGACAGGTAGAATAGACAGTGACTCTTGAGTGATGTTCCACTCAATTGCTACAACTCACCAGACTGTAACCCTGTTTTGAAAGGAGCTATATAAATAAAATAAAGTTATAATGGGAATAAGAAACCTGATTTTTTAAAGATTTTCACAGCATAAATTAATTCTACCTGAGTGTATGCAGACTGCAGAGTGGATCCTCTAGTAAAGCAGACAGCAGCTTCACTCCTGAGGATCCTGGGTGATTGTAGCTCAGGTCCAGCTCTCTCAGATGGGAGGGGTTGGACTTCAGAGCTGAGGCCAGAGAAGAACAACCTTCCTTTGTGACCAGACAGCCTGACAGTCTACAGAGACAAAAAGCAACAGTGGCAAGTTCCTCACTTTATTGGAGCATATGTAATCAATTAGCTCAGTTTATGCCACAAATACAAGGTGAGGCTGAGCATGGAGGTTGAACAAACCAATTTCCAACTAAAGCTTGTTTTTAGCTTTTGTAAAATTAAATTTGTATGCCAAAAGTGCAACATTGAAACACAATAATAAAATAAAAACCACTTTGTTGGATGTTCTAAACCAATATTTGTTAACTTTGGAAGTAGTGTAAATCAAGCAACTCCAGGATAATCACTATCTGATCTATACAAGTCCACTGTAATGCTGCATGTGGTACTCTTACCTAGCTACATAGCCAGTCAGCAGATGGACACTCCACAAATTACTCAACAAAATGTTACACCTCAAAATCGTATTCTGACCGGAGTGTCGCCAGGCTGCAGTTTGCCCTGCTGAGTTCAGTAGAGAGCAGATTCACACCAGAATCATCCTGGTCGTTGTTACTCAGGTTCAGCTCTCTCAGGTGGGAGGGGTTGGACCTCACAGTTGAAGCAAGAGAGGAACAGCCTTTCGCTGTGATGCCACAGCCAGACAGCCTGCAGAGAATTCCACATTTTAAAATCAAAGCTACAATTAGTGGTCAACAGAAACAAAGGCAGACTTGGTTGAAATAATGTTTTGTTGCTGACATGATTTAGCAAATGGATTGCACATTTATAACAACTTGCTCAGTTAAAAAAATATATCAGACTTTGACAGGTCTTCCGACTAAAACCCTTGAATCAATTCTGCTTTGACAAATTCAGTCCACAGAGAAATCAGCATTAGTGCCTACCTTAGTGTCTGTAGTTTACAGAGTGGATCCCCCAGTCCAACCGAGAGCAGCTTCATGCCTGAATCCTGCAGTTCATTGTTGCTCAGGTCCAGAACTCTCAGATCAGAGGAGATGAGAGCTGATGCCAGCTTCCCACAGCATTGTGCTGACAAGTAACACTTAAACAACCTAAAACACGTCAGCAGAAATGATCACATTAGTATCTTAAGTTCAAATTACAGAGCCATAATTACGCCTCAGAGGACGCAGATGCAGACTATTTCTTCAGCTCAAACACCTGCCATATCAAAAACATTCAACCACAGTCTACAAACCTGAGTGTCTGTAGTCTGCAGAGTGGATCCTTCAGTAACGTAGAGAGCAGCTCCACTCCTGAGAGCCCTGGCTGATTATAACTCAGGTCCAGCTCTCTCTGGTGAGAGGGCTTGGACTTCTGAGCTAAGGCCAGGGAAGCAGAGCCTTGCTTTGTCAGCAAACATCCTGAAAGCCTGCAGAGAGTTTATCATTTTTAAAATGGTTCAGCATTTTAAAACAGGAAAAACGGCCAACTATCCTGGGGCTTAAAACTGGTCAACTGAATGATCCGTAACAAAAACATGGGAGGTATCTATGTAGTCTGATTGGCTGCTGCTATGTAGCTGTGACTAATGGAGGCTCCAATATAACAGACCTGAACCACTATATCTACACACCTGTCAGGAATACACATGTGGTATATTAAGAAATGTAAGCTTATTGAAACAGCTAATTAAGCTTATTATTTTACAGAGCAGAAGTTGAGGCTTTGAACACAGGAAGCAGCCTCAGAAGACCCTCCTCTGATGCATACTATTTCTCAAACTCAAGCACCACCTGTATCAAACATGTCAAAACCAAAGTCTACTAACCTGAGTGTCTCCAGTCTGCAGAGTGGATCCTTAAGGAAAGCAGATAGAAGCTTCACTCCTGTGTCGGCTGGTTGATTGAAGCTCAGATCCAGTTCTCTCAGGTGGGAAGGGTTGGACCTCAGAGCTGAGACCAGCAATGCACAGCTTTTCTCGGTGAGTGAACAGCCTTTCATCCTGCAAACAGCTCATTATGCAGTGGTGCAAAGGGGTGGACAGCAATGCTTTAAACAGCCATCTTTTATGTTATAGGCCTATTTCATTTTATATCCAGACTGCATTCAGACATTTAAGATAAAATGTTCACACCTAAACAATAAAAGTAGTACACAGCCAGTTTCTTAAACTTGAGATGCAAAGAAGCTATCTCCTCCCCAGCCTCTTTTTGTAACCCACACCTCAGAGTCTCCAGTCTGCTCTGTGGATCCCCTAGTGCTGCAGAGAGCAGCTTCACTGATAAGGGTCCTGGATGATTGTAGCTAAGGTCCAGTTCTTTCAGGTTGGAGGGGTTGGACCTCAGAGCTGAGGCCAGATATGAACATCCTTCCTCTGTGAACGAACAGCCCGAAAATAATATCAATACACATTTCTACTGTTTTAGTTGCTTTAGGCAGTTATTTCATGTTGGGAAGTATGACATATCTGTGTAGCACATACAAGGACAAAACAATGTTCACCTAAACAGTTATTATTTTCATGAAGGAACGGGTGACAATAATCTTGAACATTTGTATTTACCCAATCCAACCCTTCACTCGTTATAGATATAGTTTTGTTAAAAGACGACAGCAGGTGGCGGAATAGCATAATAATTGAATAATAAATTACTGTTCTTTAGGATTGTTTTTAAAGGTTTGCATATCAAATGTGCTTAAATTGCTTTTGCTGCGATAACTTAAAATGTACTTCTGCATATCTTAAATCAGTACACTGTGATTTTAACGCTGAATAAAACTTAAATGGGCATACATTGGAGACATGCATTTTTTTCTATAAATCTACCAGAACAAGGTTTTGTCTGACCACACAGCCAGACAGCCTGTAGAAAACGTACTGTCAATATTCATACTACTTCATTAAGGATGCGTATTTCTAGTGTGAACAATAGATACCCACCTCAGTGTCTCCACTCTGCAGTGGGAATCCTCTAGTAAAACAGAGAGTAGCTTCACTGCTGAGGCTCCTGGCCGATTGTTGCTCAAGTCCAACTCTTTTAAGTGGAAGGTGTTGGACCTCAGAGCTGATGCCAGACTAGCACAGCCTTCCTCTGTGAGTGAGCAGCCTGACAGTCTAAAGATAAATCAGAAGTATAATAATAAGTATAGTATTCACAATCACAATAATGTTCATAATAATGTAGTATGTAAAATATTCCGTTAGTTTTAATTATATGTCAGTGAGTCCACAAAAGCTTTGAATTTTGTACAATTCTGTAGATTTGTCTTTTTTGTGTTTTGTTCTACTCACAGAAGCGTTTTGGGTGCTTTGGCCTCTAACACTGGCAGCAGCTTTAGAAGACCTTGCTCTGAAGTGGAGTATTTTTTTTTAAGTCAAAAACCTCCAGTACCTCTTCTGTAGTCACCAATACAAAGACCAGAGCTGAACACTGGGCAGGTGACAGATCTTCTAGTTGGAAACCTCCTCTGGTTAGGAAACATTGGACCTCCTTTACTAGAGAAGTATCACCCAGCTCATTCAGACAGTAGATTAGATTGATGCCTCTCTCTGGAGAGAGGCCTTTTTCTTCCATTGACTTTTTAACGTACTTGACTGTCTCCTGATTGTTCTCTGAAGTGCTTCCTGTTTGTGCCAGCAAGCCTCGTAGGAGCCTCTGATTGGTCTCCAGTGAGAGGCCCAGGAGGAAGCGGAGGAACAAGTCCCAGTGTCCATTCTCACTCTGTAAGGCCTTGTCCACTGCTCCTCTTTGTACGCTGTGCAAAGATTGGATGGAGGGTGATAGTTGTTCAGCCATAACATTCTCGTTGTTGTTGGTGAATAAGAGAATCACATAGACAGCAGCCAGAAACTCCTGAATGCTCAGATGGACAAAGCAGAACATCTTGTTCTGAAACAGTCCACACTCCTCTCTGAAGATCTGTGTGAACACTCCCGAGTACACTGAGGCTGTTCTGACATCAATGCCACACTCTGCCAGATCTGATTCATAGAAGATCAGGTTGCCTTTCTCTAGCTGTTGAAAAGCCAGTTTCCCCAGAGACAGAACGATCTTCATGCTCTCTGCATTCCAGTGTGGATCTGTGTCAGCTCCCCTATGGTACTTGCTGTTCCCCTGTATGGTCTGAAACACCAGGAAGTGGATGTACATCTCAGTCAGGGTCTTGGGCAGCTCTCCACTCTGGTCGGTCAGCATGGGCTCCAGAACTTTAGTAGAGATCCAACAGAAGACTGGCATGTGGCACATGATGTGGAGGCTCCTTGATGTCTTGATGTGGGAGATGATTCTGCTGGCCAATTTCTTATTGGGGAATTTCTTCATGAAGTACTCCTTCTTCTGTGGGTCAGTGAACCCTTGTACTTCTGTCTCCAAATCCACAAACTCAGAGGGGATCTGATTGGCTGCTGCAGGTCGGGTGGTTCTCCAAAGGCGAGCAGAGGGAAGCAGATTACCCTTGATGAGGTTTGTGAGAAGCACGTCCACTAAGGTTGGCTCTGTGACATCAGTCCAGATTTCATTGTTTTGGAAGTCCAGAGGAAGTCTGCACTCATCCAGACCGTCAAGAACAAATAAAACTTCGTATTCACTGAAGTTGGTGACTTGTCTGGTCTCTATAAAGAATTGATGAAGGAGTTCCATCAAACTGAATGTTTTCCTTTCCAACAAATGTAGCTCTCTGAAAAGAATTGGAAATGTGAACCGCATTGTCTGGTTGGCTTTTCCTTCAGCCCAGTCCAGAGTAAACGTCTGTGTAGCAAAGGTTTTACCAATGCCAGCCACTCCCTTTGTCAGCACTGTTCTGATTGGTTTATCTCGTCCAGGTGGAGCTTCAAATATATCATTGACTCTGATCGGTGTTTCTGGTCTCACTGATTTCTTAAATACTGTTTCAATCTGTCTGACCTCATGTTTTGTGTTGACCTCTCCACTACCTCCCTCTGTGAGGTAGAGATCTGTGTAGATCTGATTCAGAAGTGTTGAGTTCCCTTCCTTAGCAATTCCATCAAACACAAACTCATACTTTTTCTTCAGATTTGTTTTTAGCTGCCGCTGGCACATTACAGCAAGCATATCGGAGGGACCCTTAAATCAGGGTGGATGCAAAGAACAGTCATATTAGTTATCTATTGAATAGCATGTAAACAAAGTTGAATGTATGAATAGCAATAATGAGATCGGAGAAAATTCTCCAAATCCATAATACAGTCTATTACAAAATACTGAGGGAGTTATGTGGATACAAACAGCTCTAACTCTGATTAGAGATGTAACAGTCTGAAAATTTCATATCATGATAATAGTGACCAAAATTATCACGGTTATCAGTATTATCACGGTATTGTTAAAATGTGCTGACAATTTTCGAAAAGCACCGATACACACTCTGACATAATTTTTACGTTGAAAAACATGAATAAAATTTGCATCAATATGCACTTTTTGTTTGCATACATATGGAACAGTACTGATTGAATGTCTGATCTCTCCTTCATAAAGAAATAATGTGCCGCTGGCCTAACATCCTGTATGTAGGCTATATACATCTTTTTTCACTTGAGATTGAAATGTAAAAATGTCAGCATATTTACTTTATGAAGTTTAAGTTGTAGGAATTAACTAATGTATTATTATTGTTATTGGTGTTGTTAATTTATTAATTATTCACTCCCTCTCACACACACACACACACACACACACACACACACTAGAGTTCTCAACGGGCTGAAAAATGACTAACCGACCTGGAAAAAGCTAAACGTTAACTTGCATGTGTTAAATGTGTTTCTCTTGGTTAAATTAAGGTTTAATAAAAATATACAGACAGCTTTAACTCTCCACATGTACAATACAGTACAGTGTGACAGACTAATACAGACAGCTTTAACTATCTCTTATAGTGCAATACAGTGCATTATGACAGGCTGAAAACAGATGGTCTTACTGTTCTCCAGAGTGTCAGCCAGCTCCTGCTGCTTCATCTTCCTCAGGAAGTGCAGTGTGATATTCAGAGCTCCCTCTCTGGCGCTGCTCCTCTGCACCTCCTTCCCACCACTACTCACCTCCTCATCCTCCATTTGACTCTAAGCAATCTGGGTCATCTGGAGTCAAAATCTTTTCAAACCTCTTCAGCTCTTTCTTCACAAATGTAATCACATACTCTTCAAGTTGCTGAAACCGAAGCATGCAATTATTATTATTAAGTTCAATTGAACCTGAATTAAATATTTGAATAGCGGATAATGTAATATCCTTTTGGTTTGCATAACTTTGACAATATTACAAAAAAAGTGTGTGAATGACGTAGATTATTATAATTTTTTTAAAGGGATCCACTGCAAAGACTTGCCCCAGTCAAAACAATGCATGCCAAACATAGCTGAAAGAAGTAGCCAAAGGTTGTGGCAAAAAAAAAAATCCTAGCCATGCTCGTGCATAAATAACATATAGGCCCAGTTTCCCGTACGGGGATTAAGCCTAATTAAGTACTCAAGCTTAATAAAGCCTCTGATTTAAGAAAAAGTCTTCATGTGTTTCTTCCAGGGTCCATCAGGAGAGACCTGACTCCCCTGTTCCTAGCTGCATTTTGCTGTGATGCACTGCAATTCCCAGAAGGCACTAATACATCATTAAAACTCCTAAAGCAGATTCAGAACGCTTCTGCAAGGATCCTTACTTGAATAAAAAGTCAATTGCAAAGTGAAAATGGTAATATGCACAATTTAATTGGCATGACATTAACGATGAAACCATGTAGTTCACACACACTACCATCCATGCATGCACTCTAATAAACGAACACACTGCAAATATATGTATAACTAAGTTTTATATTTGTTGTCTTTTTCCATAAATTACCTTTGTAAAAAAAAACAAAAAAAAACAACAACATTATTTGCTAACCTTTATTACATAGTAACAGTAATGTTAATGTTCCTACCATGTCTCCGAAGGAGAGTCTCCTTGACTGAAGGTAGCAGGTTTCACCATGGACTGGCCACTCTTCATAGAGAAACAACTGGAAACAGGGGAGTCTGGTCTCACCTGCTGATGTGGACTCTAACAGAAATAAGACTGACGCTTACTATTTTCTCTGATAAATCGTTAAACAAAGGAACAAAAGCAAAGAATAACAGTTAATAACCCGAGTAAAATGTTGTTATGTTCAGTTATTTGTTAATTATTTTTTTTATTTAAATACAAAATGAAACAGTTCAGATATTTCTAATCATACCTCTGTGTTTTTGCCTTTGCCTCCATAAGGTGATTCTTCTTAGCCATTGCAACCGCCTCCTCTGTCTCCCCACTCTGATTCATTCTAGCTCATATACAGTCAAACAGCAACACACACACACGATCTTATCATAAATCACACAAGCATCAATAGACCAATGTGTTTTTAAACTGGTCTTGCGAGTTGTGGTCTGCATTTACTGGCAGGCGTAGTTGGTTTAGAAAAACGTGCAATGTAACCTGATAACCTGAATTTACATTCTGTGCCAATTACTGCAGTCATGTATTCTTTTTTTAGCCTGGGAAAAGACTGGTAAGAGGATTTCTGCCTGTGCAACAAACTGTATGGTCTTCTAATTTGAAATAAACAGCAGTTTTTAGTCTGGAACCTTGGCTATTTTCCTTTATAAACATTGAAACAAAAAATCTTCTGCTCACACATTTTCTTTTATTGATGCATTTCTTCTTGTAATGTCTAGTGACTCAAGAACAATTACTTGGAACAATATAACAGTTAAAGTTCGTTACTCTCCTTTCAGCCTGGGAGAAGACTGATAACATGATGTCTCCCTTCACATCGCACGATTAGGTGTTTATCGTTTCAAGTTTGTTCTGCGTAATTAGTCTGGTCCCAGACTATTCTCCTTTAACAACATTGAGAGAAATCTTCTGCTGTAAGGTCTAGTTACTTAATTTTACTGGCATATTGTTTTTCTGAAGTATGGATTCCTTATAAAACACCTGTCTAATCAATATTATGCATTGATAACCAACTACTACTACTACTCTATAACAAGGGCTCTGACTATCCTTTTGAAAAAAAGTAGATGTCCAATTTCTCCATGTAAATTGTACTGTTTATGACTTGGTTCATTTACTCAGACACATTAAAACTGTATTCGACCAGTTCCGGGACTTCCTTCAAGCTTCACACTGGAAGGACGTGGAACCACTGTCACATGATCAAAATGGAATGTTTATTTTGACTCACTGAATGGTGCTTTGTTTTAAGAGCGCAAATGTTGAAATCCCCTATTGTGATCAGTCAGCATTCTAAATGGTAGTATAGCAATAAATACTACAGTAATCTTACCAGATAAACTTAATAAAAATATAAATCAATCCATTCAAATTAAACCTTAAACTCAACCAAACACCATGTGATAACAAATATTGAATTCAATATTTCCGTGCAATGAAATGTTGTTTATGTAAGGTGGAGGCTGTATGATGAATAAACACATTTGATTTGGGGCAATACATCGTCACATTAGCCTTCCATTAATTTTGCAATTCTGTTTGGTGCTAAATCGGCTCTATTAATTCTAAATAAGCCATACTATTAGAGATTATTAACCATATCTAGTAAAGATTTTCCGTGTTAAAAAAACATTAACTTACCTGGTTAATAACAGTCCAAATAAGCCAAAATTGGAAATGTAACATTTTTACATTGCGTCCCTTGCTACACTTGATGTGAGAGAATCTACGCAAAACTGCCAGTAATGCGGGAACAAGGCGATTGCAAAAACCAGTCTAACCAATATGAATTGGATGACAAATTGTCTTTGTTCGGGAGATAATTTTTAGGTTTCACACAGTGTGACTTGGTCCCTGCATAATTGATAAAAGGTTTATGTAGTGGTCTCAGTGTATAACTTGTTTAAATGTACGAAGTGGTCTTAGTGAATAGCTTCTTAAAATGTATGATGTGGTCTTAGTGAATAGCTTGATTAAATTGACAATGTGGTTTCAGTTTATAACTTGTTTAAATGTATGAAATTTTATCACTTAATCTTGGTGTGTGTTGTGCCACACCGAGACAGTTTACCAGATGTTTCTTATGAAATAACGTATTTTTGAAGTGAAGGCCCATGGCTGACCCTAGATGTCAGTCCACCTCTAATACTTCTTACATCTGCTTCACTAGAGTGAGGAAGAGCTGCTTTCTCAATCGAAAACCAATCATTTGCGCAAACACAAGGACATTGTTTTCGAGGCCTTTTCTTCCAACCAATCATTGTGATTGACCAAGAAAAAAACATGTGCTAAGCTTGTCACTATCCCCCTGAACCAGAGGACTGTGAAGCTAAACAGTAATCCAGAACTTGATACTGTTTTTCATCTGTCTTTTCTAAATAAAAATCATTGTAATTTTGTCTCCAGCTACATGTGATGTTTGGTCGTTGTCACTATACTGCCAGTCAAGTAACTTAAGTAACAAAGTTTGACAATGAGAAAAACACCTTGTAACGCAACTCCCCCCCACCCCCCACCCCACCCCACCCCCGATTTGATTGTGAGAAAACATCTTGGCTGAAATGGCAGACAACTCATTAAGTTAAACTTGGTGCCGTAAATATAACAACACTTGAGTGACTTGCGTTCAG
This sequence comes from Galaxias olidus, assembly GCA_026901105.3. Taxonomy (NCBI): domain Eukaryota; kingdom Metazoa; phylum Chordata; class Actinopteri; order Galaxiiformes; family Galaxiidae; genus Galaxias; species Galaxias olidus. The sequence continues at coordinate 93,866 of JAPMUY010006938.1, read as the reverse complement.
ATCTGGCCTTTAATGCTGGAATCACTCTTCAGCAATAGCTCCTGCAATATATGAATTCATTTTGACAGAGGTTTAAATTATGCACTGAACAGTTGTGAATACAACGTTAATATTGAGTAAAGTAACTCTGTCTACTCTCTCTGCTGTAACAGCAGCACACAACACTAGTTCCTGTTGCCTTCCTGATGATGCAGATGGCTGTTGATTAAGATGGGAAGGGGATGTCCATCCATGCTGGTGCAACTTGTGGCACAAATGAGGTAGAGGTGCATGTGACTTCAGTAGTCCTGCAAAAACAAATAGTCATTTTTATATGATATTTTAAAATTGGATTTTGATATCCTACTAGGTATGTAAGTGGATGAAGGCTGTTGTTGCTAGGTGAACAGCACACAGCTGAAAAAACTGAAGCAGGTGAAATTAGTCCTGTTACCTCAAATTTTAATGAATGCAATTGGCCAATTCTTAATTAATTGATTGATTGATTGATTGATTGATTGGGGGTGTTGCCATTCAGGGTGAAAACCTGTTAGGGTAAAATGGAACCCACTTAGGCTCTATAAATTGTTCAGTCTATGGATATGAGGGGATGTTACAGAGAACTTCTCATAAGTAAAGGTTCAACCAGTCTTTCAAAAGACAACAACTAGGTATTCATGGTTTGGTCTTGTTTGTTTTGGAACGCTGAGAAAAAAATGTCTTACCTTCCCTGTAAAGAATTGTGCTCATGTTTTAACTTAAAATTTCATGAATTTAAAAACACCAAATTACAAGTTTCTGATTTCTGAACCGTTAGATCTCGGCTGACCATGAAGTCTGGCTGCTTATCTCTAATCATCCTGATGGCTTGTATTACCTACAGTAAGTTTCCTTCAGTATAAGTCATGTTAACATTCTTGTTACAATGTGGAGCATGCCAATTTGGATATACTGGATGCTTGCATAAAGCAGCTATAGGTTTCCTATGAAGTGGTTTTGGCTACCTACAGCTTGCTTGCTGTAATTTTATTTTTCCCTAACAGTTGCAGAGAAGACATGCAGAATGCTCGTGCTGGTCACTGCATATTGCTAGCATGAGCAGCAAATCTACTCATTTGTTTGCCCCTTGTCAACCAATGTTTTTTTATTTATATATTTTTTGCTGCAATAAAGTCACTTAGAAATGTTGATCATTTTCATGTGTCATCTGCTATGCCTTGCACTTACCTGGGTTGTGAAGTATGCTGGCTGTTTGTATTTTCAGGTGAAGGCCTTTGGTGTTACCAATGCACTGTGGTTATTCCTCATAAAAATTGCTTTGTCAGCACTGAAGCACTGTGCCAGAGGTGTTGATCACTGTGCCATTTATAGACCAGAGAACGCATTGGTATGTACCTACCTTACGCACCTGATTTCTTTTATAATGGCATTTCTCTACCAGTTTAAATATTCAGCCTGTGAAAGTTATATTTGAACTATGGCTTGTTATTTAAGACTCAAATGATGAGACAAAACATTGTGCTTAAATATGAATTCCTGTTTCCTCTAGATACTGTCAAAGAGATGCATGACAGCGTCTGAATGTGCTTTCAAATCATTTTACTTATGTTAAATGCTGCGCCACCGACCTCTGCAACTGAAGATAAGCTTCTCATTTAGCCTGAACTCCAAATGTGAATCCCTGACCTTAAGTGATTTCTGAATCATTAACTTTTATGGTTGTATTGTCTAGTGGTTTGTACATTTATTGGCTGTGTATAATAAAATGAATTTAAACTAAATCAGTGTTGCTCACTATTCACACTAGATGTTATGTGCAGACTAATTACATTGCTTATTGAAGTTTCTGAGTTTCTGTAAGATTTTAATTTTCTTCATACAATATATATTTCTCACATGCACATTATATGTGCAATTGGAAGAAATGTGTTAATGTTAACAAATTGCTATAGTGGTGTGATTCAGTGTTCCAGTCAAATGTAGGTTTATGTGCTAGGTAACTCAAGTACTGCAAACCTTCTACTCTCCCTTGGCACTCCATCTGCTTATGGTTTTACAGTATTGTCACCATAAACCTCAAATGACAAACTATGTGGAAGAAGAGCACCTTCAATGGTTTATATTTTCACCCCATGTTAGTTGGGTTTGAACAAATCTTTGTTCATAAAAAGATATTCCTCTGCTCAAAACCAAAATGGACCCACATTTCAATCTGTGCTGAGTTTTGAAGCATCTGGGATTTATTTATCATATCATTTTCAGTTTGTGAAAACTGAAAAAAATTTGAGCTATTTAGATATTTATGCATTTGGTTGTTTTATATCGTGTTTGACTATCATGATATATATATCTTATCATTTTAATTTTCTCCCCAATAAAACATGCTTAGTATTTTTTTCTCAGTTTGTAGGTGATATATTTCCTTTGAACCTCTATTTTACAGAATCACAATGCTAAACATTTGCTCTGAACATGATTGATGATGTGAAATCTCTTTATTAAAAACTGTCTGATTTAATCACTAGAACGCATTTGATAGGAGAGGGGCCAATTCATAGTAAGCGAACAAAAATAAAAGGAGAAGCTAAATAAATACAACACAGGGCAACTATCTTTAAACTTATTTTGTAGTTCTATCAAATGCTATCTAATCACATTGAAAGATTGAGCCTTCCTCTGTTGGATGAGATGTTCTTGTATGTACGGACATTTCCCACTTGCTTCATTATTCTCTTTGATTTTTGATTTGATTTGATTTCATGTTTCATTAAGCAAATGTGTTAATATGAGCTATTATGTCCTCTTTTTTTGTAAACTATACGTTGTGTTGTAAACCTTTTTTTTATTATGCCAATGTATTTGTTCAAACCAAAAAATAGGCCGCTATGAACTGTTTGTCTGGATTGAATTCTTAAAGTGCTAGAATCAATGTGCTGATGGTTGCAGAGGCATGGTAAGCCTGTTGGTATAGAAATAAAAAGTAGAGTTGAGACTGTAAGTCATTTTTAATTAGGTCTTCACTAACTGCCAGAGACCCAAGCTCCTCTATAGCTGAATTCTCTTGATCTCTTGATATTAAATTAAATGAGCACAGGTGCACATACTCTTTTTTAAGTTACAGAACTTTAATGCATTTCCATGTTTGAATATCCTGAACGAGACTGTTAGTGGAGTTTTCAAGTAGCTCAGTAGGCTAACTCTTGGGTGACCAAACCTGTTTGGCTATGACATATGTTTGACTCTCATTCCTTTATATTGCTAAATGTGCAATGGTCACTCAGTTTAAAAAGACCATTCTAGTTCCTCTTTAATTAAAACTAAAAGGTAGACCACCATGAACTGTTTGTTATTTGTTGTCTAGATGTAATTTGTTAGATACCTGAATCAATGTGCTGATGCATGTAGATGCATGGTAAGTCTGTGGGTATTGGAAGACAACTAGATAATTTAATATCCCATACTATTAAAAACGTTTACTACCCATGTCAACATATGCTCCTGTATAGATCAATTGGCAAGTGCACAGCTCTCAAGCCTGACATGCAAGAAGTGCAGGTTCAATTCTGGCAAACAGCAATATTGTTGTGTCACAAAACTTTACTGAATTGCCATGTGTAATGACCCTGATTATGAGAAGAGTGGCTTGAATAGCTCAGTAGGTTCATGCTACAAAGGTGTAGCTGCTGTTTGGACATAACGTGAGTTCCTCAGTTAAAGAAGACCATTGTAGCCCCTCTTCAATTAAAACGGAAAAGTAGACGATAATTAACTGTTTTTTTTTTGTCTAGATGTAATTCGTAAGGTACTAGGATCAATGCATGCAGAGGCATGGTAAGTCTGTTGGTAGAGAGATAAAAGTTGGACTATCCCATGCATCGTTTTTAATTAGCTTTCTACTGACTGCTGTGAGCACAACCTCCTTGATAGCTCAATTGGCAGGTGCGCTGCTCTTGAGACCAAACAAAACGCACACACGCAGGTTCGATCACTGCAAATACTTTGAGTTTTCTGTTACAAAATTTCGAACAGAAATTCATTTGACTTTCCATGTTTAAATATCCTGATCGAGACCCTAGTTGACAGATGTCTGAAGTAGCTCAGTAGGTTAATACCCTGGAAACCTAGGTCCTCTTTGTGCATGATGTGGGTTCGAATCCCATTCCTTTATATTGCGAAATTATCCACATCCCTTCAGTTGAAATAAATCCTACCAAAAATTTGGCTGACAGAAGAGCTTCTGGATAGCTCAATGGGTTAATGCTGTTGTAACCCCCCAGCAGGTATTCCTGCATTGTGAGGACAATGCATTGTGGGTTCGAGTCCCACCATAGCTGTTCAGTTGGTGATGTTGGGGTAGGAGGATAGAACAGGGGCTTCTGGCCCCTGGAGCTCGGTGGCAAAGAAAAGTAGTGGTTATATCGAGGAATGCAGTGACAAGAGCACCTTTTAATTGTGAAACAAACTTTAAAACATTTCATTATCAATTGCTATATTAGTTCAAATAACATTACTAATTTACATTAATAGTAAGATATAGTTTATTATTAAATACAGTAGCTCCATTAAAATTCCTGCTCTGCTCTTACACTCACTTCTATAACCCTCAGATTTCATGTCCACCAGATTCCAGGGGCCAGAAGCCCCTGGTCTACCCTCCTACCCTACATTTGAACAGAGCAGTGGGTGCAGGACTTGAACCTGCAACGCATATGTACTCAGACATACAATGTTCGGGCAATTACGTACTGAGCTATAGTCAAGCTCAAACAACAGATATTTCTCCAGCCTATTTAAAGGTAGTTTTTCAAACGGATTTGACAATAGACTTCTGTTCCGGGATTCAAACCCATAATCCTCCAACTCTGTGTCTGCAGAATCAACCAACTGAGCTATTTACAGAGATTGGACTCTACCTGGTAGAACTTCCTCAGAAGGATGCACTTCCAGCATATTACAACATGGTTTGCACAATTGGACAAACATGCAAAATGCCACATGTAGGCTTTGAACCTCCAAGTCTCTGTTGTGGTTTTAAGGCATTATCTGACTGAGCTACACCAAAGCTGGTGGGCAGGTGCATAAGTATCAACCTTACAACTTCCAACACATCTTGCTACAAGTGTAATATTTCACTACTGGTTAAATATGCGGGACATGTGCGCATTAAGTACAAGCTGCAGTATAGCTCAGTTGGCTAATGCCTTAATATAGCACCAGAGAGCTGGTGGTTCAATGCCTGTAGGTAACATTTTGCATGTTTGTGTAACCATGTTGTTATGTGCTAGGTGTGCATCCTTCTGAGAAAGTTTTACGGGCGAGAGTGGGCTCTCCCCAAAATAGCTCAGTAGGTTGATTTTGGTCTATTCAAACTGAGGGACCATGGATCATTTTGCAACATAAAGGGATGGGATTTGAACCCGTGTCGTACCCAAAAACAAGCTTGGTCACCAACCTACTGAGCTGCCCGCTTGCAATGCTATTCATGTTAATTCATATTTGCAATTCAGTAAAGTTGTATAAGAATCATGCAATTTGCTGGGATTGAACCTGCATATCTTCGAAACAGTCTTGAGAGCAGTGTATCTGCTATTTGAGCTACACAGGGGCTCATGATGCAATGTAGTAAAAGTATTTTGTAGCATGGGCATTCAATTATCTAGTGTTTCCATACCAAAGGGATTACCATGCCTCAACATACATCAGCGCATTGATTATAAGAATATTGAATATTATCTAAGAATTACACACTGTCTATTTAAACTGAGACAGTGGAGGATTTTCCAGCAGAAAGGACAGAGACTCATACCTACGTTATACCCAGAAAGTACCTTGGTTACTACAGCATCAACCTACCAAGCTACTTGAGAATCACGTTAACAACAAACTTGTTACAGATTTTTTATCATTAAGTAGAGTTTTGAAATTTAAGATTAACAGGGTTTGAACCTGTGTGCATTTCACCTAGTATTGAGAGCACCTGCCAATTGAGCTATACAGGAGCTTGTTAACATGAAAGTTAGTAAACTTAGTATGAACCTATGCTGCTATCTCAGAGCTCTTTGCAACGGAACACGTTGATCATATATCAAATTGCTCAGATCTACGACTTAGATTTGTCTATGGTATAGAGCATAGCGCCTCGGTAATGTTTTCCTTTTAAAATGAGTAACCGTCATAAATATTTAGTTATTATATTAAAAATAAAGTGTCTCATTGAAATAGAGATAACATTTACAAACCATATCAACCACTTTGTTGAGAGTATTGGGAGATGATTTCCAAAATTGTCCCTTGGGGATAATAAAGATGACTTGACTTGTTCAGTAGAAAAGCACCAGATGACTCAGTATGGTGACGTTCCAGCGGCTGTAGATTATTGGGTAGATTAGGGAAGAGAGTCAAAGAGGGAAAGGTAGGCGTTCCTCCAGCCCTCTCCCATACTTCAGACATGAGGAAACTGAGGAGTCCTCGTCCCAAATCCCAAACTGTCCTCTATATCATCTTTCACACACATGAAAAACTTGTCCACAAACTAATGGTAATAATTTTTATTGTTTTCATTGTTTTGTTTAAAAATTTGCCAACGGCTTCACATGTTGGTTAAAACAAACGGTAAAAATCACATAACAAATGCTACAGATAACGAGCTTCACATGTTGGTTAAAACAAACAGTAAAATCACATTACAAATGCTACAGATAACGAGAATGGACATGGTGACAATGCAAAGGGTGTTTGTTATGTAAACGTTTTGCATTTGGGGGCCAGACATTATAGACATAAAACACCTAAAATACTACCGTCACCATAAAAAAACACTTAGAGTAATAATTATTATATAAACAATATTATTTATAGTGCCTTTTTTAAAGTTATGAAGTGCTTGGTAGTAATGCAAATATGCAATGAAAAACAAAGATGATAAAATACAGTTGCATAGCATTCATCAGGTACAAGTGATATAAATGTGAATAGATTGTCTTAGACATGATGGAAGTGGTCAAGGGAGAGAAACAGTGTCGTTGTCTGATCTAGAGAAACTGCAAAAATTTCCTATTACAGGATAGGCAGATAACCATAAGTTGAAAACCCAAACTTTTCATCAGAGACACCAAATCATCCTCTCATCGTACACATGGCGGGCTATATTACTATTACAATGACTGGCTTGTGTGTGCCTAAGCTATGTGTGTTTGTGTCACTAAAACAATGGTCAAATAATCGTCAAACTATTCCACATGCAACATACCTCTTCAATCCACATATAGCCGTTAGAGATCATATGGATGTAAAACTAAACATTTCCTGTAGAAAACAGAGAGAGATTGACTGTTAATGGTGATTTTAAAGAACACTCATATTCTCAAACACCAAATAAAATAACAATTCAATACCAACAACTAGAATAGTTTTTAATTTACCTTTAATATTGACGGCGGCTACAACGTGTGCTCAGATGAAAGTGGAAGAAGCCAGGGAAGAGAGAGAGAGAGAGAGAGAGAGAGAGGGGATAAGAATAAAATGATGAGTCCAGTAAAGAGAGAGAGAGAGAGAGAGAAACCTTTCAGTGAACCTCTGAAATCTTGTACAATATGTGTGTGTTTAGTAGTCAGAAACTAGAGAGCTCTAAATATCCCAGAGAGAGATTACAGGACATAGGTTGAGGGTATTTTCAGTCATAAATCTATTTTAAACAATTCCTTAAGCTGCATAATTTTACTTATATTGTTTCAAGGAAAGACTATACAGCTGTGGCTATTGACCTGGTATTCCCACCCTCCGACTCAAGCAGCCCTATATGCCCTGGAGAGCCCTTTCTCTTTGCTTCTATTTAAACGCAAAGTGCTGACCACCACACTTTGACATGCCTAATGTCTGTAGCATCGTCAAGAAGTCGTCTGATCATTTCCGTACACTTATTGCGGTGCGTAGACAAATGTGTGGCACCGGCAGAATCGGCAAAGGCCGCACTGCATGCCTCACCAATGTGGCCACAGGCAAGTATTGAGCAGTGCTCAGCAATAGCCATGGCCATGATTGCCTCAGCCTGCTAGGAGGAATCATGTATTCTTGTATACAAATTGCAATCTGGATTGCTTTAAAACAGTGGATCCCAATTCAGTCCTCATGTACCCCCAGCTATTCAAGGTATTGATTCTTCCCAGATGCTCACACACCCACTGGGGTAGATATAATTCCTGGCATGGCTGGGGGTGCTTGAGGACTGGACTGGGAAACACTAATTAAAGAGTTGTAAGGCTTGGACTTCCAGATATGCTTTTGAGTGGATATAAAATGCTTTTTTTATTTCACTTAACTTGGCATAAATGTTTGCCTTACAATAAAGACAGTATGCCCTAAATCCTTGCCCATACTGGGCTTCAACCAACCCTTGAATTCCGAATGTGACTCTTATTCCTTCCTATAACTTTGAGTACAGTTTTTAACTAAATTTAATTAAATTTTTAATGAGAGCTGGCTATCTAAAAGGGCATAGAACTCAGCAGAGCAGTATCAGTTGTGAGAAATATCAAGCAGTTGTGAGAGAAGACTGGAATGCATGACAAGCTTTTTAATTACTTTTAAACATACAATACATTTTAAAACTATGTTTAAATTTAGTCACAGCAGTTGAAGTTTAAAACAGTGGGAAAAAATAACAATGCAACAAGACAATCTGGAGGAAAAATAAATTGGTGATTAGTGATTGATTGGTGGGCACGCAGGCTGGCTGACATGCTCAGCTCATTTCCATGTCTGACCTGATTTTGTGCAGTTTCATGCTGTTTACAGTGCAAGCTATGTTAAGACCTAGGACTACTAGTAGATTAAGATAACGTTCCCTTCCCCTAGGGTCCCACCCAATCACTCATTCCTGCATTGTGTCTCTGAGTACATTTGAATCGCAGGTTTGAGTCCTGCACCAACTGCTCTGTTCAATTGTAGGGTAGGAGGGTAGACAAGGGGCTTCTGGCCCCTGGAATCTGGTTGCCATGAAATCTGAGGACTATGCAATTGAGTGTAGTAGAGTAGCTGAGATTTTAAATAAGTGAATTGTTTTGCTTTAGTACAATTAGTTTGATTTTGTGCAATGATATTGTTATACAAATGTCACGGCCTGGTCTTTCTAGGACTTGACTAGTTTATTATTTGCACCTGCCTTTTGTTATGTCCTTTAGGTTTCTTTGTAGTCATTGGCTCTTGGTTTGTTCTCATTTTGTATTTAAGGCCTTCCTCGTGTGTTGTCCGGTCATTGTTTAAAGTTACGTGCCGGTTGAGCCTACTTTTGGCCCTGACTTTTATTACCGCTTACTCTAATTTCCTGCGTTTGGGTCTGACATTTCCTAACCAATGACAGCAATATTTAAGAACAGCACATGCTGCAGACCCTATGCCTCATGTGTATTCTGTATTGCCAAGCCCTTCTTTTGGACATGTATAGTATATTTGGTGTTTACAAGTAGATACCCTTTTTGTAGTCAAGTATTTGTAATCAATAATAAAGGTTAGTAGGTAAAGCACACACTAGTTTAATAGTAGTTGTCACTATTGAGAAGTGTAGAGAGAGAGAGAGAGAGAGAGAGAGAGAGAGAGAGAGAGAGAGAGAGAGATTGTAAGAAAAAGGGGGTTAAGTATTTGGCGAGAAGCGGCAGGACCCAGGATATTTAAGGAGAATAACACAGAAAAGGAGGCAGGAAGAAGGGAAGCAATAACACTTAATGATTGTAAGAGGCCTTTGTAGGGATGCAATATTTGTCAGACTGTTCGTCACCCTGAAAGCACATGAGTAGTTTGGGATTAACAGATGCTAGGGGTGAACAGATGTACAAAGAAAATTAAAGTTAATTGACTCTGCTTCCTTAGTTTATGATAACTGCAAGGATGGGACTAGTTGTATAGTGGGGTAAAACTTTTAAGGTTGATGAGACAGGCAGGCCCCAGAGAACAGATGGGTCAGAGGTGATTGGAAAAAGGGCATGTCTAATTTGCATGTTGGGGAGTTGCCAAAAATATGGGAAAGGCTTAACTTGATTTGAATGTAAAATGCATAAAAAGACAAACTGTAAATGTACATGGGAGTAGAGAGTAGATTGTAGCAGTAGTAGTAGATCTTTGTTGCATGCATATCTTATTCAGGCTGAATAAAACCTACTCTTCTGAAACTTTGGCTTTAGACTTTCAATATTTTGTCCTGTCCCTTGAAGTAGGACACAATTATTATCTATATTTAATTATTTATTACTTAACTTAATATGTACAAATAATTGTTCATATTTGGTCATTGAACTTTTATACTTGCCTTTAGCACATTTCTTATCCAGGCTTTTTGTTGAATCAGTTAATAATGACTCACTGTATGTCATTCTAGTATAACACAGATTTTCGTAGCTCACTAATGGTAAATTGAGGACAGAATAATAACCTGGACAACAAGAGTTCTGCAAGCCTGCAACAATCAAGTTATCTAAAGCTTTTAATCAATTCATTGGGTTCTGTAGGGGTTTATAACAGTGATTGTGAAAGGTTCGGGTTCATTAAGAAATATGTGTAGTTACCAAGAAAGATAGGGACTCACAGACTCTTTGAGTAAAGCCCATGTTCTATCATTCTACTGAGTTGAGCCAATGTAGACGGTGATATAACTTTAATGAAACATGTGTGTTTTCTTTGCAACAGCTAGAAGAGATTATTCAAATCAGATTAATTTCCTGCAAGTCCACGCCTGTGTTTGGAATTGCGACACTACCCTCTGCTTGGCTGTGAATGATTTACGACAGAAGCGCCATTTATGTTGTTTTCCCTCCAACGCTAACACACAGCAGAAACACTCAGACTAACTGTTTTTAATCTCTTCATTCAAACTTGTTTCCTGCACTTGAACGGTCATGTCTTGCCACTCGGTGAGTAATCTTCCTGTTTTGGAACAGAGAAATGATCCACAGCGTGGGTCTGACAGGATACTGCACAAAGCTTAGAGCATGGGGGTGAAGAAAATACATCCTACTGACAAAATAGGGATAGTCGTGAAAAATAACTCACTTTTTATCAAAGGAATAAGTAGATAAAAAGTGGTTTGTTATGATTAACAGTTAAGCTGTACGCTTGTGAAGCTTTCAGCTGTTCATAACTTTGCAAGTCTAAAACTGACCAAATTCCTTTGCATTCTCCTGAGCCTCTGCTTAGATTTTCAAGTAGATTGTTGAACTGATTTCTTCAGAATGTTTAGATTAGGGTCCACGTGTTAAATACATTTACAACAAATGTAACATCCTCCCCTCCCCCTGACGTGTTTTAGGTGCTAAGTGAAAGTGGCAAACTTTTCCCACTGCGAGAGCATCAGGGGACAAGTCGTCGTCCCCCCCCCCTCACTTCAGCCCCACAGTATTGAACCCCTTCACTTTTTGCAGTCTGAAAACAAAATTACATATAACAAACACATACATAATAAACCAGGCAAAACAGAAACTGTACCAACTGTGAGTCCCTGCCCTGTGATATAAAAAGTTTGCCAATACTTCACATTAACATTGATGGAAATAGTGGAGTGGCTTGTCAGTTTTAAGTGGAATGGGGTTGGGAGCAGTTCAGGGCCAGTCGGTTGTCACGGTTACCCTGTGAGTTGAACTCTTGTGTGTCATGTAAGAACCACACAAGCTCAATTTTAAATGACTCATTTCAATTACAGTGTTCATTTGAAGAAGAAAACAAAAACGGTGTCCCATCGAAACATTTCCCTCTGTAAATAACAATATGGAAAATATAGGAATTAAACCTGCTTCATGCATGTTCTTTGACATGTGATGATATTGATGTAATTGATTGGATTGTGAAAAAATACTTAATTGTGTTATAGGTTATTTGGGTGCAAATGTTGCATAAAAAAACTATTAAGATGGGTCACATCTTTCAATAGGTTTATTTAAAAGGTTTACCAAAATAATTGATGATTCACCAGCATTCTTTTTATTTCCTCACAGACCAACTTTCTAGATTCAAATCAGAAGGAGCTTTGTCAGTTGATTTTAAAACAAACTCGAGCAGACGAGATCCTAAAGAAGATTATTCAAGAATGTGAGGATTTTCTGTCCGTTAAATGTCCTAAAGAATTAATCAATCAGGAGAATGCAGAGAATTTTTTTTTTTTTCTATTGAAGACGGTTATTGAAAATGGGGAGCAAACCTGTTGGGAGTTTATTCTAATTCTGGAAAAGGTTGAGGAGCTACAACAGTTTTGTAGCAAAATCAAAAAAGGTAAAGCAACATTTTTAAGATGTCCGACAGAAGGATTGAGTGTGTTTGAATGTATTTATAAGTCTACTGGCATATAGGAGCACACGTTTTCCTTTAATGTGCATAATTTCTTTCATTCCCCAGCTACTTTTCTAATTAGCTTTTCTTTCACAGAGTCCTCAAGGCCAACCGTGTATGCAGATAACAACACAAGAATCGCAGGTGGTAAAGCCAAAAGTTGAACTATGCGAGTGGAAATACCTGCATATCAACATAGTCGGCATGGTAAGAACTGTAGACCTTAATCGCAGTCTATGAGGAACAGTCATGAGAGCGACACCTTGTCTACAGTATAGGGAATAGTCATCTTAGCTACACCATGAATACAGTCTTTGTGGAAATAGTGATTACTAATACACATTGAACACAGGCAGAGACTCGGAGTAGAGCCGCTGCTTCTTTGCGTAGAAAGGAGCCAGTTGAGGTGGTTCGGGCATCTAGTAAGGATGCCACCTGGCCGCCTTGCTAGGGAGGTGTTCCAGGCACGTCCAGCTGGGCGGAGGCTGCGGGGCAGACCTAGGACCAGGTGGAGGGATTATATCTCCACACTGGCCTGGGAACGCCTTGGAATTCCCCAGTCAGAGCTGGTAAATGTGGCCCGGGAAAGGGAGGTTTGGGATGCCCTACTGAAACTGCTACCTCCGCGACCCGACCCCGGACAAAGCGGATGAAGATGATGATGATGATGATGTACATATTAACGTTAATGTACTCTAGCCATATTGTGACAGTATAAATCTGTAAAAAAAATACATATTTATTGATCTTTTCAGTCCCCAAGCCAGCAGACAGTACATTCACCCATAAAGTACAAAACCATGAATGTCATAAATATACTTTACATACATAGAAAATGTGTATTTACTTTGGTACTTACTTTATTTTGGATTGCAACTGGTTGGTGTGAATTACTTTTGGTAGGGTCCATCACAGAACATCATCACTGTAAATGAGATAAAACTCATAAAATGGCTCACACCAGATGCTTCGATTCTTCAACACGTGCAGAGCAAAGGAGTTCTCACTGACAGAGATTATGACACCATAAAGCAAATACCAAATCGTGAAAGTGCTGTAATTGAACTGCTTGATAAGATTCTCGTGGGGGAACGCCTGTGTTGTCAGTTTCTTCATTTGCTCAAAACACCTGATGTAAATGAGACATATCCAAAACTAAAGGAGTGGATTGACTCCATTGAGTTACCAGGTAATGTTGCATACTGCCAGGGAAAGTGAAATATTGTTTGCAAACAACAAGTTCTCAAAATGTTTTGCCTTGTCCTTGGAGTGCTAAAGGGGCAATGTGCATTTTGCCTGCAAATAATGATGTATGATGCAATAATTGAAGATGCTTTTAACATGTGCATGTGAGCTGAGTGACGTTCACAAATAATTGACTCCTTATTCTGTAGCAATCATTGCTAGTACATTTTACAACTTAAAAAATCTAATGTTTCAAATTCTAATTTCAGAATATGTAAATAGTTTACTGTAAATACTGTATCTGTCAATGTATTCTTTCAACTGCTTTATAACCACATTCTCTGTCAACAAGCAAGCCAAATAAATATTTTCTTGATTAACAAATAGTTTTAAAAAATATTTCACCAGAGGTGCAAAGTAGCCAAAAGAGTAAAAGCACCAGTAATTAAAAAATTTGGTTTTTCAAATAGAAGTAAGAGTACTCATCCAGATAACTACTTGAGTAAGAGTACTCATCAAGATAACTACTTGAGTAAGAGTAAGAAGGTAACTAGTGAAAAAACTACTCAAGTAGAGTTACTTCATTGGCTCAGTATTTCAAATTCAGAACAAGCAAATATAGCAAAATAGATGTGCTCCTCTTGAACGTTCTGCTTAACCTTTATTCATTAATCCAACTCTCATCTCCTTGTCTCTCAAAGGACCATATGTTGCTATGGAGAAGGGATGCGTTGCTTCCTCATCGGGTAATATGACTTGATCTAATTTGTTACAAAAATTAAATACTAGCAACTACATTTGATAACTACTGTAATTTATTCAGCAAAACTTATAAACAGTAAAATCTCTCTGTGTGTCTATATGTGAAAATATAATCAAACATTTTTTGGTTTTGTTTTAATTGTCAGTGAAAGATAAACTTGGTTTCTTGAAAAATAGCCACTGTAATTTACTCAGCAAAGGAGAAAATGTGTTTCCCATTGTTGATTATCTTCAGACAAACAATCTGCTGTTTCAAATTCTCATTTCAGAAGAGGCTATTTCAGATGTTTACTGTAAATTCAGTAATCCGTCAATGTAATATTTCAACTACTTTATAACAACGTTATATGTCAGCAAGCAAAGCTAAATTAAGTTTATCTATCTTAAATAGTCAAATGTCACTGGTGGTCAGAGAGGATGGTTAGACTTTAGAAGCAGCATCTTAAATTATGGGGTGCATTACCGGCTGAGGTGAACACATTATTACACGATAGATGTGCTCTTCAACATTCTGCTTAGCCTTTAAGTCTTAATCCAACTCTCATCTTGGTGTCTTTCAAAGGATCATCTGTTGCTATGGAGAAGGGATGTGTCGCTTCCTCCTCAGGTAGATTGACTTATAGTATTTAATTTGGTAACAAATTAATGTAAGTGACTAACCTTGATAACTAATTTGTTCAATAAAACCTAAATCTCTGTGTCTGAATATCCTCAAACTATTTAAACATATATATTTTTTTTTTTTTTACTTTCAGTGAAAGATAAACTTGGTTTCTTCCTAAAAGAACGCTCTGATTTAGTCAGCAAAGTGAAAAATTTGTTACCCATTGTTGATTATCAACAGACTAGTGGCTATCGTTCTGAAATGGCAGCGAATGTGAAAGCCGAGAAGACCAAACAACAACAGATGAGGATTTTACTTGATAGCACCACCAGCACTGGGGCGGCGGAGGCTCTGTTCACCGCTCTTTGTAAACATGAGGCAGACCTTATGAAAGACCTGATTGGATGCTGTAATAGATAATTTCAATCTATGACAGAAAATAACCAATTAATGAGAGGGAGAAACCATGAAAAGATCAAGTACAATTTTATTGATGACTACAGAGACTAAGTCAGAGTCTGTACACAGAAAAATTACTACAGTGAGTTCACTCTAACGATATAGCAAGTTCTGATTAGTTGACAAGGTTGAAACGAGTATGTTGGTCTAAGATAAACAATCATTCCATTGGTCAAGTGGAGGGGAGTGGACGTAATCAGCATTAATAAGAACACGTACAAGGGGACACGTAGAGATTTTATGTTATGTCTAATACACAAAACTTTAGCCTTCAGTGTCTCCAAAGGCACACACTGTCTCTTACGTAGCCTGGTCTTCACTCTGACCCTTCCCCCACATTGGAACACCAGCTTTGGCTTGAACATCCGTGAGGATGCCAACATTTCCCTTACAAAGTTCAGAAGCACTGTTGATTTTGACATTGCTGTATCACTCTCACCTTACTTAGAGCTTCATTGTGTGTAGATTATCTACACACATGAAGAAATTAATTGTTTCACAAGTCTATTCATTCCATTTTTATTGCATTGTTAAAACTAACTTTTTTGTTAACAATTTCACAAGTGTCTTCATAGCATGGTAATGGTATCAATGTTTTACGTTGTATTACCAATAATATTATACTTAAGGTCCAATAATGTTTTCTTTAGCTTTACTGCATGGGGGGGCATTATTTGCAATCAGTGTGACAAACAAACATGTTAATTTAATTATAGTTGATATGAAACGACAACAAAAGCCAGCAACACAAGCCATAGGCCTACTAAGACCAAGTATTTATAAAGCATATCTGACTGAGATGTTTTTAAAGGGACCATAATGTAAGATTTGGAATATTTCTTTGTTTAGCATTGTTTTATAACTCTGAGGGATTGTACCAACAACATGAAAAAGTGAAACAGCAAAATGTTACTACCCCTATAAGTTTGATGGTAATAGAAATAAACTAAAATAACGTGTGAATGATCTTTTTTTTTTCTTTTTTTTACACACCTGTTGTTACCATGTCGAAATAAAGTAGATACACAACCACATATTTCGCCCCACCACCTTTTCCATCCCCCTTTCACATCCACCACCCACATAGGCTACTGCTGAATGACATTTAAAAGGTGACATCATGCTGTGAAAATGAAACTGCTCAGAATCGGGTCAGACATGGAAATGAGCTGAGCATGTCAACCAATCACCGACCACCAATTTATTTTCCCTCCAAATTGTCTTGTTGTATTGTTCTTTTTTCTTTTGTTTCAAACTTCGACTACTGTGACTAAATTTAAATCCAAATTTTAATAATGTATTGTATGTTTACAAGTAATAAAAAAGCTCATACATTCCAGTCTTCTCTGACCACAGTTTGTGCTCTGCTGAGTTCTCTGCACTTTTAGCAAGCTAGCTAGCTATCATGTCAAGTTAAAAACTGTACTCAAATGTATAGGAAGGGAGCTCGTAATCCGGAAGGAGCTCGGAGTAGAGCCGCTGCTCCTTCGCGTCGAAAGGAGCCAGATGAGGTGGTACAGGCATCTGATTGGGATTTGCCTCCTGAAACGCTTCCGTTGGAGGGTTTTCCGGACACGCCCTACTGGTAGGAGACCCCGGGGTAGACCCAGAACACGCTGGCGAGATTATATATCTCGTCTGGCCTGGGAACGCCTCGGAATCCTCCAGGAGGATCTGGAAGGCGTTGCTGGGGATAGGGACGGCTGGAATACCCTGCTGAGCCTGCTGCCACCGCGACCCGGCCCCGGATAAGCGGCGGAAAATGGATGGATGGATGGACTCAAAAGTATAGGAAGGAATGAGAGTCACATTCGGACCTCAGGGGTTGGTTGAAGCCCAGTATGGGCAATGATTTAGGGGATACTGTCTTTAGTGTAAGGCAAACTTTTATGCCAAGTGAAATAAAAAAAGGAAGTCCAAGCCTTACAACTCTTTAAATTAGCGTTTCCCTGTACAGTCCTCAAGCACCACTAGTCATGCCAGGAATTGGATCTTCCTCAGTGCCAGGACACCTGGTGTAATTCGTCAAGACCTTGCTCTAGGTGACTAATTACACCAGTTGTGTTAGCAACTGGGAAGATCCAATGCCTTGAATGGCTGGGGGTAGGCCTACTTGAGGACTGAATTGGGAACCACTGGTTTAAAGCGATCCAGATTGCAATTTTTGTGCAAGAATACGTGAATCCTCCAAGCAGGCTCAGGCAATGGCCATGGCTATTGCTGAGCACTGCTCAATACGAGCCTGCGGTGTTGATGACCAGAAATTCAGATGACTCCTTGACGAATCTACAGACATTAGGTGAGTCAAAGTGTGGTGGTGCGCTACTTTAATGAAGCGAAGAGAGAGGGGCTCTCCCGGAACACATATGGCTGATTGAGTCGGAGGGTGGGAATGCCAGGTCAAAAGCCACAGCTGTAGTGTCTTTCCTTAAAATAATATAAGTAAAAGTTATGTAGCTACAGGGATTGTTTAAATTAATATTATGACTGAAAATACCCTCAACCTTTGTCTTGTAGTGGGAGGTTGTATTGGGTTATTTATATCTGGAACACCATGGTCACCTAGTGGACACATGATTATATTGTAGATTTCAGAGGTTCATTCAAAGATTTTTCTATTTGCTTCTCTCTCTCTCTCTCGCTCCCTCTCTCTCCCTCCCTCCCTCCCTCCCTCCTTCCTTCCCTGGCTGCTTACACTTTCATCTGAGCACACGTTGTAGCCGCCGGCAATATTAAAGGTAAATTAAAAACAACTATTCAAGATTTTGGTATTGAATTGTCATTTTATTTGGTGTGTTTGAATATGTGTTCTTTAAAATCACCAGCAACAGTCACTCTCTCTCTTTCTCTCTTCCAACTGGAAATGTTAAGTTTAGTTTTACATCCATGTGATCTTCAACGGCAATATGTGTTGATAGAAGAGGTATCGTGCACGTGGAATAGCTTGAAAATTATTTGACCATTGTTTTTAGTGACACAAACATGAGCTTAGGCGCATACAATTCAGTAACTGTAATAGTATTATAGCCCGTCATGTGTACAATAAAAGGATGATTTGTTGTCTCTGATGAAAAGTTTGGGTTTTCAACTTTTGGTTATCTACCTACCTCCTATGATAGGAAATGGAAGTTTCTCTAGATCAGACAACGCCACTGTTGCTTAGTGGACATATGGGGGTACTGCAGGTTCACTATCTAATGCAGTTGCACACACAAAATGTAGTTTGATGATTTAAAGGGTATTTTACCGATTATTAAGTTGAATATTATTGGGTTCCAAACTTTTAATTTTGAGTGACACATCTTTAAATCTGTTTGGTGATGAAACATAATTGGTACAAAATACTGTAGATAGATAGTCATGATTACTGCATAAGTGTCTGTGATGGAATGGTTAGAAAAATACTGTATGTATGACCTAATCATTTTATTATTATCATGATTGGCAGGTCCACTCATAGTATACTGCTGTCGTTATTAAAGGATAATGTTGAACGTATTTGTCTATGAGTCAAGGTTGTATAATGAGTCTTGTCTGGGGAGAGAAAGGAGGGGGGGGGGGGGGACCATGTCTGCACTTTGTACGCAAACTTTGGCATTTATAAAAAACATACTTGACGTGAAAATGGACACTTCAAACTATGCATACGTACTAAACTGGAGAAATTTGAAACTGTGACTCTGCTGGCAGAAGGACAAAACACTTGGAAAGGAATACCTTTGTGTAGAAGTAATCAAACTAATAGCTCTCATATATTTTATGTGAACAGTTACCTGGAGGGCTCACAAAAAACACGATTTAGGATAATAAATAGCCTACAAGCGGAGATTTGATGTTGTTATGTTATGATTAAGTGATTTTTTTTTTTACATAAACATTTAGATAGGCTGTTTAGTTTAATCGGGAACCTTATGGGATTTGTACTTATTAAACAATAGTCCAGTTGCATGTTCTGAAATGTATTCTCATAAATAGAAAGGTGAGCATTATATTAGGGCAATCAACATTTAAATATTGTTTTCGATGCTTAAACCTGGTTTATACTTCTGCGTAAGCATTTTAGTAAACGTAAACGATAATTTGGCGCTTACGTTCACACAGTAGTTTGCCTACATGCTTCAACGTAAGTTTAACAGGCCCACTAGGTGGCAGTGTCACATTCAGTAATCCAGAATGTACAGAAAACCGTAGAAGCGGCTCAGACACGGAAACTCCCGTTCATGTCCCGTGAAAGTATAAACAAAGAGACCGACGGTTGTGTAATGGCAGAATTCTGACGGCTTGTATTTGCATACGCTGATGAATGATTGTTCAAACTGGTTGATGTATTAACTGATTGACCACAGCTGCATGTCGTAAACTAAAGGTGTTTATGTTGTGTTTAGAGAATAGAAAAGGCTGCAATTCGTTGCTGAAGGGGTCACACTGGAGACAGGATGTCTGCAGAAAAGATAACACCAGGGGGCTAGTGTGGGTAACTTTCATGATCCGCCATCTGACGGCATATGTGACTTAGCTTAGGGAGTAAGACACTCCCATTATCGAAGATGGCTGATTTCAGAAGTAAACTGTCATCTCCTTCGGACAGCGTCTTTAACGTTGTGTGGGGTGATCCTTTTGCAAACGCATTTGATCCTTTGCAGAAGCACCTTTTTTGAATAAAATACTTCATTATTTGGTCTTGCAATGTTTAATATTTATAATTTCCATAATGTGTTTTTCCAAAGATTTTCATAGTTAAAATTGGCAAATTTGCGGAGCTACGCTGAAACTATAGAGCCGAGAAGTGCGGCAGCAGCGAGCTAAGCCTCACTTCTGATTGCGCAACCCCTCAGAAACTGGGGGGAGCACGGGGCCGCGGGAATAAATCGCGCGTCTGCTATTATTTCTGTGGCCTCTGCGTGCGGAGAAGTGCGGCAGCAGCGAGTTAAGCCGCACCTCTGATTGTGCAACCCCTCTGAAACTGGATGGAGCGCGGGGCCGCGGGCAAAACGCGTGTCTGCTACCATCTCTGAAGCCTATGCCACCAACGGAATATTTGTAGATCCCTTCATTACATGTCCTCACCTTCCATTGTCCAACTAACAAATTTCACGAATCGGAACTTTACCATATAACGATATTTAGGCTTGCTGATCTCATCATAAAATTGCAGTGAACGAGCACCAGGAGAGGCAGCTGTCACATTGGCCTCATTGAGGGGGGTGTGTCTTGAGCCCGCCCGTGTCATTGACGCTCGCTCACCCGCCGTTGGGAGAACTCCCCGTCAACACTTTCAGAGGATCAAGTAGTAAGTTGTATTTATTTGAGTGTACGTAGAATGTGTATGTGCTTTTGCCATATATTTTGTGACAATATAAATCTGTAAAAAAAAAAAACACATTTATTGGTCTTTTCAGTCCCCAAGCCAGCAGACAGAACATTCACCCCTAAGGTACAAAACCTTGATTGTTATAAATATACTTCACATACATAGAAAATGTATACTTAGTTTGGTACTTACTTTATTTGATAGCAACTGGTTTGTGTGAATTACTTCTTTTAGGGTCCATCACAGAACATCGTCACTGAACAAAAGCCTGAACTCATCAAAGCAGATGTTACCTTTATTCTTCAACACATGCACAGCCAAAGAGTTCTCACTGACAGAGATTACCGCACCATAAAGAACCAAGCAGATGCTGAAACCGCTGTAATTGACCTGTTTGAAAAGATTCTCGTGGAGGAACGCCCGTGTTGTCAGTTAATTTGCTCAATATATCTGAAATAAATTAGACATATCTTGAACTAAAGGAGTGGATTGACCCCATTAAGTTACTAGGTAATGTTGCACACAGCCTGGGAAAGTGAAATATTGTTTGCAAACGACAAGTTGTCGAAATGTTTTGCCTTATCCTTGGAGTGCTAAAGGGGCAACGTGCAAATGTGATGTACGATGCAATAATTGAAGATGCTTCTAATATGTGCACGTGACGTTCAGAAATAATTGACTCCTTATTTGGTAGCAATCATTGCTAGTACATTTTACAACTTTAACAATCTGCTTTTTTAAATTCTAAGTTCAGAATATATATAAATAGTTTACTGTTAATACTGTCAATGTATTGTTTCAACTACTTTATAACCACATTCTCTGTCAACAAGCAAAGCCAAATGAAATGTATGTTGCTTAACAAATGGTAAGATTTCACCAGAGGTAAATAGAGTAGCCAAAAAAGTAAAA
This sequence comes from Galaxias olidus, assembly GCA_026901105.3. Lineage (NCBI taxonomy): Eukaryota > Metazoa > Chordata > Actinopteri > Galaxiiformes > Galaxiidae > Galaxias > Galaxias olidus. Next base: position 72,345 of record JAPMUY010006938.1, on the reverse strand, counting down.
GTATCAGTAATTTTAAAATGAAGTTTTTCAATTAGAAGTAAGAGTACTCACCCAGATAACTACTTGAGTTAGAGAACGAAGGTACTTAGTGAAAAAACTACTCAAGTAGAGTTACTTCATTGGATCAGAATTGAAAATTCAGAGCAAGCAGTGGGAATGACGGTGATAATGTTGGTAGTGATTATTATTATTTTTCAACCACGGATCTAACTAACATATTGTCTGAAACAAACAGTTTTATACAGTTATGTTGTGAATGACATTGACATTATCTGCTTGCTTGTTGCCAGCGTTAGATCAAATAAAGTTTGATAAGTGAAATGGAGCGTGACCTCGTTAGGATGATAGATTGCTGTTGAGAAAGAAAAAGACAGAAGAATCTCTATGAGAACGAAACAAATATTATTCAAATTAATATAAATAATAAAAAGGTTGGCGAGAAGTCTGTAGTAAATGTAACAAAGTAAATGTATCACATTACCCACCTCTGGATTACGCTGGTGGTCAGAGAGCATGGTTAGGCTTCAGAAGCAGCATCTAATAATATGGGGTGCATGACCGGCCGAGGTGAATGTCTGCCACCCATGTTCACGATGACTCAAGCTGTATGCAAAACAGATCCCACCTTATGCAAAATAGATGTGCTCCTCTTGAACATTCTGCTTAACCTTTATGCATTAAATCCAACTCTCATTGTGGTGTCTTTCAAAGGATCATCTGTTGCTTTGGAGAAGGGATGTGTTGTGTTCCTCCTCAGGTAGATTGACTTACTTTAATTTATTACCAAATTAAATACTATAAGTGACGAACCTTGATAACTAATTTCTTCAATAAAGCCTATATCTCTGTGTCTGAATATCCTCAAATAAATATTTTTAGTTTTGTTTTAACTTTCAGTGAAAGATAAACTTGGGTTCTTCCTAAATAACCGCTCAGATTTAGTCTGCAAAGTGAAAAATTTGTTACCCATTGTTGATTATCAACAGACTAGTGGCTATCGTTCTGAAATGGCAGCGAATGTGAAAGCCGAGAAGAACGAACAGACAGCACCCCCAGCACTGGGACGGTGAAGGCTCTGTTCACCGCTCTTTGTAAACATGAGCCGGATGTTATGAAAGACCTGATCAAAGCTAAGAAGCCCTGTTGAGTTTGACACTGTTGTATCACTTTCAACGTACTTTAAACTTCATTGTGTGGGTAGATTATGTGCACACAAAGAAATCAATTGTTTCACAAGTGTATTCATTCCATGTTTACTGAATTATGAGAAAACTAACTTTTTGTTAACAATTTTGCAAGTGTATTTATAGCATGTTAATGCTATCAATGTTTTACGTTATATTAACAACATCATACTTAAGCTCCAGTAATGTTTTCTTCATGGGAGATATTATTTGCAATCGGTGCCGATTTTCAGTCCCCCCACCAATGGTGGTTACAAATTTATATTCACACCAATATCTTCACCAAACCCACACCCTTGCATGCATTTTTTTTGTGATTTTTGTTGTTGTTGCAACTGCTGCAGAGATTATGCTTGGCAGATTCATTTCCTGCAAGTGCGTCGCGCCTGTGTTTGAAGATGGGGCACAACTCTCTGATTGGCTGTGAATTAAGTGTGACGTGGTAAAATAAATTTTAAGCGCCGTTTACGTTACCTTCTCAGCAACACTAGCACACAGTAGAGCTGGAATCGGCCTGAGTAACTGTCAGTGTTGCCGCCCGGTAAGTAATCTTCCTGTTTTGTCATGCCAGGTTAACAGAGAAATGATCCACAGTGTGTGTCTGATAAGAAACTGCACAAAGCTGAGAGGATGGGGGTGAAAAAACACATGCTGCTGACAACATATGGAGAGTTGTGAAAAATAACTCACTATTTATCAAAGGAAAAAGTAGATAAAAAGTGGATTGTTGTGATTTCCAGTTAAGCATTATGCTTGTGAAACTTTCAGATGTTTATGACCTTGCAAATCAAAAACGGACGAAATTTGTACGCATTCTGCTGTGCCTCTGCTTGCATTTTGAAGTAGATAGATCAGTGGATTCAGCAGTGTAACGCGAACACGTGACCCCCCCCCCCCCCCCCTCGCAAAATATATATATATTTTTTATATTTGGCAGGTGGGGGGCGGTTCCGTTTGGAACCGTTTGGGCTGCGGGGGTATACTTTATGGCCCTTAATGGATATGTCCAGGATGTGTGGATAAGGGCCGAAGTGTTAAAATCATTCACAACAATTGTAAAGATTGAACATTTTACCCCCAAAAAAATTGTAACTCCCAAGATAAACAAATGAGATATACTTCTCTTCATCTGTCTGCTTCACCTTCATGCATTAATCCAACTCTCATTTTGGTGTCTTTCATAGGATGTATAGATGTATACAATTACAGATTTATTTTTGTTGCAGTATAATGTCTTTGCCTAGTAAAGGGGTTCGGTACACGGAAAGACTCAAATGGTTGGCAAACAGTTCTGTGAAGGATAAGCAGAGGCGTAATCAGAGAACAGGCAAGATCGGCAGGAGTACAGACAGCAAACACAGGCAAACTAATCCAGTAAGGGTGTAAGCAAAAAGCAGAGTCGTTAACAAGGTAACACTAACCACTGGGAAAACCGCCTGAACGTATGACACAAAAAGTACAAAGACAAACTGGCATAGAGCGAACGGGGCAGGCAGACTATATACACAGGTGGATAGGTAATGAGGAACTGGTGAAACTAATCAGGGCGGGTCAGAAGACAATCACATGTGTGGAACAAGATGTGGAACAGTCTCAAGTCTCTGAAGCGGAATGGAGCGTAACAAAAACACACTCGAGCAGACGAGATCGTGGAAAAGATTATTCAAGAATTTGAGTTTTTATCCGTTAAATGTCAGAAAGAATGAATCAGTCAGAAGATTGCAGTGAAAGAGATATTTTCTTTTGAAGACGGTTTTTGAAAATGGGGAGCAAACCTGTTGGAAGTTTATTCAAATTCTGAAAAAGGTTGAGGAGCTTCAACAGTTTTAGAGCAAAAACAAGGTGAATAGCTACTAAGATCAGCAACAATTTATGTCTGACTAGAAGGATGATTGAGTGTGTGAATATATGTATGATTCTACCGGCATATACGAGCAGACATTTTCCTTAAATGTGGAATATTTCTTTCATCCTCCAAATTCTTTGTCAAGCGTGCTCTTCTAGGTGTGAATGAGAAACCAACTCAACTCAAAAACCACCCAGGGGTTCTGCTATCTTTTTTTCCAGGAACAGATTCTGAGAGAAGAGATGAATTACTTTTATGCATGAAGCCTCACTCTAGTCTCGGTCCAAAGTTTATCTGACAGATGTGTGTCTGACAAATACTCCAGAAAACCTCTCAATAGTTTTAAGATATTTTATTGACTTTATAGGTCAACCCATTGATCATATAAAAAATAATAAGAATTTGGTACATTTGTCAAATTACATGAATATAAAAACACGTGGCAAAAACAAAAATCAGTATTACAAGTCAAACCCTTTATCATACCTGTCTCCTTTAGTTTCTGTGGTCTACATACCAAGGGATTAGTTCGGACATTACTCCAATGAGACCATGGGCTTGAAAGCCCCTACCCCTTGGGCATTTCCACCGCCTGTGGCAGAAAATCCCAAGTTCACCTCTTGATCAGGGAGGGGGACTGGTTTGTCATCAATTCCTCTACCTGTTGGTGCTGTCAGAGCAGGATAGTTGTTTCAGGATACTCACAGAGGAGTCAGTCCCCAGAAAAAGCCCAAATGCAGAATAAAAAGGTGGGTTGGTATGAGACTGAACCTTGCACATCAACAGAGAGAGTTAACTTCTCCGTAACTGAAAGAAATGGCTTGAGCTCCAAGCTGTGCAGCCGAAGAGAGTAAACTTCTCTGTAAAATGCAGCTAGGCTTGAGGCTGCCTGAGAGCCTCGCCTTCCTCCTTTTGGTGCCTTCATACAGTCAAGATTTTTCTAAGCCAACTGCCATAATCATGTTACAATATGTAGAGTTGCTACATTCACATTTACAAGCAATGCAAAAGACAACAACTCCATCATTCAAACTGTCACAATCAGTGAATACAACTTTATGCTAAGCAATTCTGCACAAACCATAGGAAGCCCTCCTTAAGTCTTTGATAAATGATATGAAATATTTATGGATATAGTGCTTCTTTAATACACTACCTCCCATAATTCGTCCAAATACACCCACCAATCTCGGACACCGGCCTGGTTTCTCATCTGTAACATGACCAATATCTTTACACAGTGGGTCCCCATTCTAAATAATATTCTTCCATTATACAAACTTTCATATCTAACGAACCCGCCTGAGGCAGGGGAGAGGAATTCACAGGGGCAGAGGGCCCAGGTTCTGAGTCCATACCACCTAGACTCAATCCCATTTGCCTCCAGCAGTAAGAGAACCATCTTGTTCTTAAAGTGCCAAGCATTATCCATTCTCATGGAAGCCATGCTTTTCTATTATCAATGTCACAAATGCTCGGGCCCGTTTTCTTACTCGCCGCCCTCATCAAGGTTAGGCGCCTAAAAGCAGACCTGTTGTCTGCCAACACCATGAAATATTTATTTCCTAGCATTGATCTTTCTGGAAAAGGGCCAGCAATGTCAGCGCTGAAGTTCCTGTCTGGCTCATCACGTGATATGGTCGCTCTGCCAAAGACTTCCTTCTTGAAACCACCAGCATCTGTGAACCTTTCACATCCTTTCAATAGCGGCAATTTTATTGTAACTGTCTTTTATGTATACCACGTTCTACCAGATAATCTCTCCCTCTCTTTGCCCCTACATGACCTAATCCTTCATGGATCTTGGTCAGTAGGCCCAGTTCCACTGAGCTCAGGATTTAGATTTCACCCTTAACCTCCCATTGCTGAGGGGTGAATATGACCAAGGGTGTCTCCTTGCCTTGGACTTGAGCCAAGGCATTCGCTTCCTGGTTACCATTGGCACAAACAGTTGCTGCTATGAAACCATGGTGACAACATTAGAAGTTACGACAGTTCCTGTTTCCACCAGATAGAGGGAGCTGCGTCCCAAAGCTTGTTGCTATTCAAACCCTAAACACTGATAGAGGGTGCTTAACATACAGACTTTCACTCTGAAACGGAGTGTGAGTGAGTAGGGGAGGAGTGTGCGATTTGGAAAAGGCCCAGGGTGAGAGTGGTCATGAAACAGATTCCCATTTAGCCCACCTTGAGTCCATTGCATAGCCCCCACTGTAGTCTGTTAATTCATCCAGGTCATTTGGTTATAGGGAGTAATGACCCTTACGGGCTGCTCCCAGGTCATAACCTTGATAGCTGTTAGATGTCTATAGGGTGCACAGAATTGCCTCTTCCGGCATAAATTTCTGCACTGTTTGAGAAAACTTGAGAGAGCAGCAAGACCTCTGTCCAATATATCTTTTCTAACCGCTTTGGTTACTCCCTCCTTTAGTTTACGGCATGCAGCTGTAGTCAATCAGTTAAAACGTCAACCAGTTTGAACAATCACTCATCAGTGTAGACAAATACAAGTCATCAGAATTCTGCTTTTCAACTCACCGGGGCCCAGACTAAACAGTATAGATTCGCAGAGCCCACTTCTCTGGTCACAATACTTGGGGGTTGGAGGCCATTCTCCTCAACCTTTCTAATTAGCTTTTCTTTCACAGAGTTCTTGAGGGTAAGAGTGTATGCAGATAGCAGCAGCTTTGTTGACAACGTGTGTGTGTGTGTGTGTGTGTGTGTGTGTGTGTACTCCTATCAGGGAGGATGGTGCCTGTTTTAGCTCAGTAATGCCCCATGCTATGTCGAACGCTGGGCTGTCCAATTTACTCGAATGTTACCAATATGTGTGTAATATATACAGTATACCTTTTTAGAGCATAGTCATTTCTTGATATTGTTTTGACACTCTAGTGGTGGAATGTCTCTCCCACCAATGGCTGCCAACATTCTAACCCAAACTAAAATCAGATTTTCAAGCCACATTAACATGTGTTAGGCTTTGTCTTGCTCTTCACATTCAAAATGTATTGTACATTCCTACCAGATTTGCTCTTAGCTAAATTATTGTAATATGAATGCAATCCTTTTTTTACACTTTTTTTGAATTTATGTTTTACTGTAAGCCTATTATTCAATTATATCTTGGCTTTACAGACAATCTGAACGTTTATTTGGATGGTGTGATCTAAATGGTGGTAATGCATCGTTGTGCTTCCTTTTACAGATACTTGAGTGGGACATATAGCCCAAAACAGAAATATTGTAACCACCAATAACCACACCATATTTGCCACCGAAATTGTGGGTGCGTGGAGGTTGATAGGAATATGGACCTTTCTGTGAGTTCTTTCAGTGGATCTAGTGGTAAGTAGTAATTATTTGACTGACTATGTATTTTTTCATTTGGTCTAATGTCTGAATCTCAAAAATATTTGAACCAGAAATATTTTCTCGTTTTGACAATGTAATTAAATTATTAAAAAAATAAATAAAAAATTGGTCTTTTCAGTCCCAAATCCATCCGACTTTAAACTCCTCTTTAAGGTAGAACACCATAATTGTAAAAATTATACTATACATACTAAGAAAAATGCACTTTGTTTTGGATAACAACTTGTTGGTGTCAATTTCTTTTCACAGAAAATTATCACTGTACAGAAGATAAAACTCATCAAATGGCTCAAACCAGATATTTCTTGTATTCTTCAACACATGCATAGCAAAGCAATTCTCTCAGACAGAGATTATTACAGTATAAAGAAGACAGCAGATCCTGAATCCGCTGTAATTGACCTGATTGATAAGATTCTCATGGGAACAGAGCAGTGTTGTCAGTTTCTTCATTTGCTCAAAACACCTGAAGTTAATGAGACATATCCTGAACTAAAGGAGTGGATTGACTCCATTGAGTTACCAGGTAATGTTGCATACTGCCTGGGAAAGTGAAATATTGTTTGCAAACGACAAGTTGTCAAAATGTTTGACCTTGTCCTTGGAGTGTTAAAGGAACATACATGTGCAAAAAACGATGTATGATGCAATAATTGAAGATGCTTTTATTATGTGCATGTGAGCTCAGTGACATTCAGAAATAATTGACTCATTCAGTAGCAATCATTGCTAGTAAAGTTTACAATTGAATCAATCTGCTGTTTCAAATTCTCATTTCAGAACATTTCAGTAGTTTTCTGCAAATACTGTAATCTGTCAATGTATTCTTTCAACAACTTTATAAACACATTCTCTGGCAGTATGCAAAGCAAAACTAAGTTTATCTTGCTGAACAAATAGCAGGACATCCTTTTGCTGGTGGTCATAGAGGATGGTTAGAGTTCAGAAGCAGCATCTAATATTATGTGGTGCAAGACCAGCTGAGGTGAACACATTATTGCACATAATAGATGTGCTCCTCTTGAACATTCTGCTTAACCCTTATGTTTTCATCCAACTCTCATCTTGGTGTCTTTCAAAGGATCATCTGTTGGGACACGCGGCATTGCTTCCTCATCAGGTAGATAGACTTTATAGATATTATTTAATTGTTACCAAATTAAATAAGTGACTGACCTTGATGACTAATTTATTCAGTAAAACCTCAATCTTTGCCCCGAAAGTCAAGAAACCCGCAGCTAAGAAGCGAAAAAAGGAGGTCGCCGAGGAGCCTGCGGCTGCTGTGGAGGGTCCCAAAAAGAGAAAGATGGCAGCATTAGCAACGACAGCTGCCAAGAAACCCAAGAATGTGAAAACATCTGCAGTTCCTGAGGCGGGTCCCAAAAAGACAAAGAAAGTAGCATTACCAAAGATGGCTGCCAAGAACCCCAAGAATGTGAAAACGTCTGCAGTGGCTAAAGAGTGTCCCAAAAAGACAAAGAAAGTAGCATTACCAAAGATGGCTGCCAAGAACCCCAAGAATGTGAAAACGTCTGCAGTGGCTGAGGAGGGTCCCAAAAAGACAAAGAAAGTAGCATTACCAAAGATGGCTGCCAAGAACCCCAAGAATGTTAAAACGTCTGCAGTGGCTGAGGAGGGTCCCAAAAAGACAAAGAAAGTAGCATTACCAAAGATGGCTACCAAGAACCCCAAGAATGTGAAAACGTCTGCAGTGGCTGAGGAGGGTCCCAAAAAGACAAAGAAAGTAGAATTACTGAAGATGGCTGCCAAGAAACCCCAGAATGTTAAAACGTCTGCAGTGGCTGAGGAGGGTTCCAAAAAGACAAAGAAAGTAGCATTACCAAAGTTGGCTGCCAAGAACCCCAAGAATGTTAAAACGTCTGCAGTGGCTGAGGAGGGTTCCAAAAAGACAAAGAAAGTAGCATTACCAAAGATGGCTGCCAAGAAACCCCCGAATGTTAAAACGTCTGCAGTGGCTGAGGAGGGTCCCAAAAAGACAAAGAAAGTAGCATTACCAAAGATGGCTGCCAAGAAACCCCCGAATGTTAAAACGTCTGCAGTGGCTGAGGAGGGTCCCAAAAAGACAAAGAAAGTAGCATTACCAAAGTTGGCTGCCAAGAACCCCAAGAATGTTAAAACGTCTGCAGTGGCTGAGGAGGGTCCCAAAAAGACAAAGAAAGTAGCATTACCAAAGATGGCTGCCAAGAAACCCCCGAATGTTAAAACGTCTGCAGTGGCTGAGGAGGGTCCCAAAAAGACAAAGAAAGTAGCATTACCAAATATGGCTGCCAAGAAACCCCCGAATGTCAAAACGTCTGCAGTGGCTGAGGAGTCCTTTCCTGGCTTTACGGTGGATCAATGGTTAGCACTGGTGTCTCACAGCGAGAAGGTCCTGGATTCAAACTCCACCTGACCCAATGGCCTTTCTGTGTGGAGTTTGCATGTTCTCCCCGTGTTTGTGTGGATTTCCTCCGGGTACTCGGGTTTCCTCCCACCATCAAAAAACATACTCCATTCTCATACCAGTGCCCTGACCAGTCACTGCCGATTCACCTGGTGTTGGTCTGTGCTATGTCCTAAGCAAATCTGTCTTAATATGTTGGGTGAGCAAGTCTGGCGTGAATTGGCTGCCGTGGTATCACTCAGACTGAGTGTTGTGTTTGATAGCTGTCAGTCCATTTGTTGTTCGTTCTGTGCATCCAATTTGTGTGAAGTGCTTTGAGTCTCGAGAAAAGCGCTAAAAACTAAACTAAAAATAATAATAATTAAAAGATGTACAAACCCAAGGCTGCCGAGCCCAATGCAGAAAAGCTAGGGATATATTTAGTATATACCTTTTTTTGCAGTCAAGTATGTCTAATCAATATTAAATATTAGTATTTAAGCATATTATAGTCTAACATTCGTTTTTAGAACAGGAGAGTAGAAGACAGAGGAGGGGAGCAGATGCATGTTTTAGATGGCAATATATGTACTGTTTGTCCCCAGGATATCAAAGGTCAGTTAAGGTGGATAAAACAGAGAACGCAGGCAGTTTAAGCCAGCAGGGTTATCAACCTTGATGAACCAACAGGCTAATGTTGATAGAAGAGTAAGACTTAACAAATAATTATCCTCTATTTCAGAGCCACCCACAAGTTTTGATCAAAAGAGAATTCTTTCAAATTACGTCTGTACATGTGCAATATTTATTTTAAAGAAAGGGAATGTTACTCCTAATATCTTAGTCCTAGGTCTTAACATATCTTGCACTGTGAGCAGCAGAAAACTGCACAAAATTGGGTCAGACATGGGAAAACAGCTGAGCATTTCAGCCAGCCAGTGCGCCCAACAATCAATCACTGATCAAAATGTATTTATCCTCCAAATTGTCTTGTTGCATTATTTACCCTCCAAATTGTCTTGTGTTGTTATTTTTCCCTTTGTTTTAAACTTTAACTGCTGTGACTAAATGTTGACTTAATTTTATGATATATTGTATGTTTACGAGTAATAAAAAAACTTGTCATGCATTCCAGTCTCCTCTCACAACTGCTTGATCTTTCTCACTACCGTTTCTGCTCTGCAGTTTTCTGCACTTTTAGCTAGATACCATATCAAATTACAAACTGTATACTCAAACATATAGGAAGGAATGAGTCACATTCGGATTTCAAGGGTTGGTTGAAGCCCAGTATGGGCAATGATTTAGGGCATACTGTCTTAAGTGTAAGGCAAACTTTTATGCCAAGTGAAATTAAAAAAAGGAAGTCCATGCCTTAAAACTCTTTAAATTTGCGTTTCCCAGTCCAGTCCTCAAGCACCACCAGCCAGGAATCGGATCTTCTTCAGTGCCAGCACACCTGGTGCAATTTGTCAAGGCCTTGCTCTAGGTCAGCGTTTCTCAAACCCTGGTCCGCGGACCGGCGAGGTAACTGCTGGTCCGCAGAGCACAAGTCGAAATAGTTTTAGAGTCTCCCAAAAAAAAATTTACATCAACGAGCACCGCGCTTAAGCAAAAGTTGTACTATTTACATGGGAAATGAATGGAGAGGAGGCACAATGAGTTGAGAAAACTCGTGAAGGCGGCGATCTTTCCTCTAAATACTGTGTGCACTACGATAGTGATTGCCAGTTTAGGCAGCCAGGCAGGAGTGAGGGGGGGAGTGCAAGTTTCCATGGTCACATGTACGCCATTTCTGCGCACTTCGAACATTCCACCTACCATTCGCTTCGATAAATCTGAATTACAAATAAACCATTTCCACCCTTTTACATCTACCACCCAGATATGTAACTGTTGTTGGATCAGTGTTTCACCATTAGAAGTTCATTTGAGAAAGGTGACTAATTCCACCAGGAGCGTTATAACCTGGGAAGATTTAAAACCTTGAATGGCTGGGGTTACTTGAGAACTGAATTGGCAACCACTGCTTTAAAGCAATCCAGATAGCAATTTTTATGCAAGAATAAATTATTTCGCCATGCAGGGTGGGGCAATCATGGCCATGGCTATTGCTGAGCACTGCTCAATACTTGCCTGTGGCCGCATTGGTGAGGCATGCAACAAGGCCTTTGCAGATTCTGCTGGAGCCACACATTTGTGCATGCACCGCAATAAGTGTACAGAAATTATGAATGGTGATGCTGACACCATAGTTTCTTGAAACACACTGTGTCTCAAATCGCATAATACTACTTTTTTTTTCTTTTGGTAGGTGCTGCATCTGCCCTTACAAAGTACGTACTGTTGCACAAAGTTGGCATACAATTGGGACACATTACTTAGTCAAAACATCCGTCGCAGTCCGTAGCACCAAATTTGAAAATCGTTGGTGCTCCATCGGTGTGGAAAGTCGATGTGATGTATCTTTCACTTTGCAGAGCATTGTGGGTCAGAACAGCCAGAAAAGCATGCTGGCTTGTTTACTGTCAAATGCGACCGGATGTAGTAAGACATCCTGGTATTTTTGGCATACTTCATTTGCCAGACTATGTATTGGGACATATAAAATATTTTTCTGGCTTACACTATAGCATGGTAGTATGGGTATTGAGACACAGCCAACTAGTGTCTGGTGTTGGTGACTAGAAATTCAGATGACTCCTTGACAAATCTACAGACATTAGGCGTGTCCAAGTGTGGTGGTGTTCAACTTGAATGAAGCGAAGAGAAAGGGGCTCTCCCGGGGCATTAAGGGCCGAGTCACAGAGTGGGAATGCCAGGTCAATTGCCACCGCTGTAGTGACTTTCCGTAAAATAATATTTATAAGTAAAAATTATGCAGCTACAGGGATTGTTTAAATTAATATTATGACTTAAAATACCCTCAACCTATGTCCTGTAGTGGGAGGTGGTACTGGGCTCTTTAGGTCTGGAACGCCACTGCCACCTAGTGGACACATGATAATATTGTTGATTTCAGAGGTTCATTCAAAGATTTTTCTATTTGTTCCTCCCCTTTACCTAAGACCCCCTTCCTTCTTTCTCTCTCTCCCTGGCTGCTTCCACTTTCATCTGAGCACATGTTGTAGCCACCGGCAATATTAAGGTAAATTAAAAACAACTATTCAAGTTGCTGGTATTATTGTTATTTTATTGGACGTGTTTGAATAATGTGTGTTCTTTAAAACCACCATTAGCAGTCACTCTCTCTCTTTCTCTCTTCCAACAGGAAATGTTTAGTTTTACATCCTTGTGATCCCTAACGGCAATATGTGTTGATCAAAGAGGTATGTTGCATGTGGAATAGCTTGAAAATTATTTGACCATTGTTTTTAGTGACACAAACATGAGCTTAGGCGCATACTATTCAGTAACTGTAATAGTAATGTAGCCCGTCATGTGTACAATAAGAGGATGATTTGTTGTCTTTGATGAAAATTTTGGGTTTTCAACCGTTGGTTATCTGCCTACCTAGGAAGTAGAAGTTTCTCTAGTGCTGCGTTTCAGCCAAGGGTCTTTCCCAGCCAAGGGTCTTTCTGTGTGAAGTTTGCATGTTCTCCCCATGTTTGTGTGGGGGTACACTGGTTTCCTTCCACCATCAAAAACATGCCGCATCCTCCTACCGGTGCCCTGACCAGTCACTGCCAATTTACCTGGAGTCGGTCTGTGTGTCCTATCTGTGTGAGCAAGACGTAATAAGTTGGGTGAGCAAGTCTGGCGCAAATTGGCTGCCGTGGAATCACTCAGATTGAGTGTTGTGTTTGATAGCTGTCAATCCATTTGTTGTTCGTTCTGTGGTAATTATTGGCGACCAAATTGTGTAAAGCGCTGAGTATCTAGAAAAGTGCTAAAAACTAAATAAAATGAATTGTTATTATTACTGCAGGTTCATTGTTTAATGCAGTTGCACACACAAAATGTAGATTGATGATTTTAAAGGGTATTTTACTGATTATTAAGTTGAATATTATTTGGTTCCAAACTTTTAATTTTGAGTGACACAACTTTAAATCTGTTTGGTGATGAAACATAATTGGTACAATATACTGTAGATAGTCATGATTACTGTATGTGTCTATGACATAATTTTATTATTATTTTAATTGGCAGGTCCACTCATAGTATACTGCTCTCGGTATTGTAGGATAATGTTGAATGCATTTGTCCAGGAGTCAAGGTTGTACAATGAGTCTGTCTGGGGAGAAAGAGGAGGGGGCCCCTGTCTCTGAAACCAGTCTGTCTGGGGAACATGACAGCCATACCAAAGCTAAGAGGTAAGATGGGGATCTCTAACTGTCCAGGACTGTTCTCCAACTCAGAGCTCAGCATTGATATTATAACGTTATCGTCAGTAAAAGTAAAATATCTGCCTCTGTTGTGTTGAAGTGCACTCCAGCAGGAGAGACCAGACTCCCATGTACCCAGCTGTATCTCCATGAAGAGTGACTGGTCTTTGGATCATCCACCGCATTTCAGTAAAGTAGTGACCTCTGAGCCAGGGTACGAATCTCAACATTACCAGTAATTACTTTACACCAGAGTCATCCTACTGTCTACATGAATAAATATAAATATACAGAATATATTAAAGAATGCAGTATCATCAACAGTAGTGGTCTTTCTGTTTTTCTTTCAGGGTCCAGCAGGAGAGACCAGACTCCCCTGTTCCCAGCTGTGTCTCTATGAAGAGTGACCGGTCAATGCTGCTTCCATGGAACTTCAGTAAAGATCACCTGCCCACTGAGCCAGGGTAGGAACCTTAACATTACCGTTAGTTTACCTCAGAGCGATCATAGATGAATTAGCAATGATAGATGATTGACAAACTTGAAGTGGTTATTGTGGCTTAAATGGATATACTGTGCATATATATATATATATATATATATATATATATATATATATATATATAATCTTTTTCTTATCTTTTTTTTTTCATATTTATATTGTTATGATATACCATACCCATAACTATATGGACTGATATTCGTTCACAGTGTCATTGTTTAAAGTTTTAAAGTTGTTATATTTTGTTGAACATAACAAAATAAACCAACTCTTTAGAGTGTCTTGATCTTTAGTGTTGGTTTTGTCCCAAACAGAATAACAATAAAAACAATAACAATAACACACAATAACTGTTGTACTGAGCAACAAAGCAACAAGACTTAGAGCAGAACAAAACTTACTGTTTGGTTTACTTCTGCAAACTGTTTATTACTGCAATTGGAGTGTGTGTTGTGTGTGTGTGTGTGTTTGTGTGTGTGCGTGTGCGTGTGTGTGTGTGTGATTGTGTGTTTGTGCGTGTTTGATAGCTTAACGACATTTAGACTCATCAAATTCATGAAAGTAATAAAGTAGTGTTCTTCCTGTGTTTCTTCCAGGGTCCAGCAGGAGATACCTGGCTCCCCTGTACCCAGCTGTCTGTCCATGAAGAGTGACCGGTCTATGGATAAGGATATGAACTTTAGTCGAGACTTGCCCACTGAGCCAAGGTAGGCACCTCAACATTTCTGTTATTTTCCCTCATAGCGATCATAGGATGTACTTAACATGGATGTAGATGTTGTTCAAAGGTAGGCAGGTTATAGCGAGCGTCAAGACATCTCACAGGGGGCCAGTTCATGTGTTTAATCACCTTAGGGCAGTTCATGTGTTCAATCACCTTAGGGCAGTTCATGTGTTCAATCACCTTAGGCCAGTTCATGTGTTCAATCACCTTAGGCCAGTTCATGTGTTCAATCACCTTAGGCCAGTTCATGTGTTCAATCACCTTAGGCCAGTTCATGTGTTCAATCACCTTAGGCCAGTTCATGTGTTCAATCACCTTAGGGCAGTTCATGTGTTCATTCACCTTAGGGCAGTTCATGTGTTCATTCACCTTAGGGCAGTTCATGTGTTCATTCACCTTAGGGCAGTTCATGTGTTCATTCACCTTAGGACGTGGAAGTATGGGGATCGAAGCATTCGTGTAAATGCATTTTTATTTCTTTGTTTTTGAGACAGGTATTTGTGTTTTCTTTCCCACAGAGAGCACAAGGAAAGACTGGAGGTTTTCACTGGTCAGTCTGTCCGGTGTCATCAAGCAGACCTGGCCTCCCTATTTACGGTGGGAGTCATGCAAATCAACACTGTTTAAACTTTGGGAAATGGCAAAGGGACATACACCATTTATATGAGCCTGTCAAAAGTCACAAAATATGAAATTAGAAGCAATCTTAAATGACGCAAATAACACATGATAATGCCATGCCAATATTTAAAAAAATGAATAATTTCATTAGTATCGTATTATTATTATGTCTCAGCTGCTTGAGGAGGGGGTGGTCACTTTTGTGAAGAAGGAGCTGAAGAGGTTCCAGAAGGTTCTGGCTCCAGATTACCCAGAGTGCTTAGAGAGTCAGAGGGAGGCTGAGGAGCAGAGGAGCAGCGCCAGAGAGGGAGTTCTTAAGATTGTTCTTCACTTCCTGAGGAACATGAAGCAGCAGGAGCTGGCTGACACGCTGGAGAACAGTAAGCTGCTCTGCCTTCGATCTTTCATATGTGCTTGTCTTGCACATTTCATACACAAAGGCAATTCAATGTGCTTTAAAAGATTGTGCATGTTAGAGCCATCAGAATGAACCTCTAATACTAGTACCAGAGGAGAGTTAGAGCTGTCTGTTGTTGTGACTGACTCTGGGCTGACAGCATGATCACGTGTCATGTTCAAAAGGATTGACTAATGTTCATTTTAAACCTATATCAACAAAAAATATTGATTCGAGAGAGAGAGAGAAAAAAAGTAAATCAGTGTGACAGGTTGGATGTATGAAACATGAGTGGCTGGGAGGGAACTCCTTCATTGGACTGTACTGTGTCAGACAATATGATAATTAACGTATCTTCTTGGTGTTATTTTATGCATCGTCAATCTATACATGCTATGGATTGATATTGATTCATGTCGTCATTGTTTAAAGGTTATTCAAAAAACGTTGCTGTGGTGTGCCAGCGACAACTTAAAACAAATCTGAAGAAAAAGTTTGAGTGTGTCTTTGAGGGGATCGCTAAAGAAGGAAACTCAATACTTCTGAGTCAGATCTACACAGAGCTCTACATGACAGAGGGAGGGAGTGGAGAGGTCAACACTCAACATGAAGTCAGACAGATTGAAACTTTATTTAAGAAATCAGTGCGACCAGAAACACCAATCAGAGTCAATGATATCTTTGAAGCGGCACCTGGACGAGATAAACCAATCAGAACCGTGCTGACAAAGGGAGTGGCTGGCATTGGTAAAACAGTCCTTACTCAGAAGTTTACTCTGGACTGGGCTGAAGGAAAGGCTAACAAGAAAATACAGTTTACATTTCCAATTGCTTTCAGACAGCTAAATTTGATGAAAGACAAAAAATACAGTTTGATTGAACTTGTTCAAACATTATTTAGTGAAACAAAGGAATCAAGAATTACCAACTTCAAAAAATATGAAGTAGTGTTTGTCTTTGATGGTCTGGATGAGTGTCGACTTCCTCTAGACTTCCAGAACAATGAGATCTGGACTGATGTCACAGAGCCAACCTCAGTGGATGTGCTGCTGACAAACCTCATCAAGGGGAATCTGCTTCCCTCTGCTCGCCTCTGGATAACCACACGACCTGCAGCAGCCAATCAGATCCCTCCTGAGTGTGTTGACATGGTGACAGAGGTGCGAGGGTTTGCTGATCCACAGAAGGAGGAGTTCTTCACAAAGAGATTCAGTGATAAGAACCTGGCCATCAGGATCATCTCCCACGTCAAGACATCAAGGAGCCTCCACATCATGTGCCACATCCCGGTCTTCTGTTTGATCACTGCTACAGTTTTAGAGCACATGTTGATTACAGATCAGAGGGAACAGCTGCCTAGGACCCTGACTGAGATGTACATCCACTTCCTGGTGTTTCAGTCCAAACAGGGGAATGTCAAGTATCATGGAAGAGCTGAGACAGATCCACACTGGAATGAAGAGAGCATTACGATTGTTTTGTCTCTGGGGAAACTTGCTTTTCAACAGCTGGAGAAAGGCAACCTGATCTTCTACGAATCAGACCTGACAGAGTGTGGCATCGATGTCAGAGCAGCCTCAGTGTGCTCAGGAGTGTTCACACAGGTCTTCAGAGAGGAACGTGGGCTGTACCAGAACAAGATGTTCTGCTTCATCCATTTGAGCGTTCAGGAGTTTCTGGCCGCTGTCTATGTGATTCTTTCATTCACTAACAACAACGAGAATGTCATGGATGAACAACAATCTCCCTCCAACCAATCTTTAATCAGCGTACAAAGAGGAGCAGTGGACAAGGCCTTACAGAGTGAGAATGGACACTGGGACCTGTTCCTCCGCTTCCTCCTGGGCCTCTCACTGGAGACCAATCAGAGGCTCCTGCAAGACTTGCTGACACAGACAGGAAGCACCTCAGAGACCAATGAGGAGACAGCCAAGTACATTAAGACTTTAATGGAAGAAGAAGATCTCTCTCCAGAGAGAAGCATCAATCTGATCCACTGTCTGAATGAGCTGGGTGATACTTCTCTAGTAAAGGAGGTCCAGGGCTTTCTAACCAGAGGAGGTTTTCAGCTAGAAGATCTCTCTCCTGCCCAGTGTTCAGCTCTGGTCTTTGTATTGGTGACTACGGAAGAGAAGCTGGATGTCTTTAACTTGAGGAAATACTCCAGATCAGAGGAAGGTCTTCTGAAGTTGCTGCCAGTGTTAGAGGCCAAAGCCCCCAGAACACTTCTGTGAGTAGACAACACCAGTCCTCAAACACTTTCCGTTGCAGATTCCTTGAAGTATGAAAAGCAGATTTAGTTTTTTGTGTAAAAAGATTTTTTTTTAAACTTTCAATCAATGCAAATTATTGTCTTATTATATTGTTAATCATTCCACTTAGTATAGGTGGTATTGGATTTAATTTACAGTTTTAACTGCACAGACCAGTCAAAATATTTCATATCTGCACATTTAACAACTTCAAAAAATCCTAGGTATTGTTAGGCTTGTCCATAATATCATATGTGATACCACAGTTAAAACAAATGTTTTATTTCTAAAACTGGTATGGAGGTTAAAATATCAACAAAAAGACACAATTATTTCCATAACTTGCAAAGACTCAAATTGTTGTATAGTATAGTATAATATAGTAATAATATAAATGGTTGTAAATACTTCCACCCACTTGAAATTTAAGCTTTTACCCCGTCTAGCTGTCTGTCTGTCTCAAAAGTTGTTATGCCTCAAAGGGACCTACTAGAATAAAACAATGCACCTTAAAATGTTGTCTTTGACCGATATGATTTTTCTCCAGGCTGTCAGGCTGTTCCATTACAAAAAAGGGATGTGACTCTTTAGCCTCAGCTCTGAGGTCCAACCCTTCCAACCTGAGAGAGCTGGATCTGAGCAACAATTACCCAGGATCGTCAGGGGTGACACTGCTTTCTGCTGTTTTAAAGGATCCACATTGCAGACTGGAGTCTCTGAAGTACGTTAACAACTTTACCTATTTGGAAAATCTATATGCAAGTTCCGGTGAACCATGCAAATTTGTAACACATTTCCTGTAGGATGCTTGGTCACCAAAGGTCATAGCTTTGTGTGGGAAGAGGTTATAGATAGCGTGATATTGACTTTGGACATTAAACACTGTTACTACATTGCACTCTTAGAAATAGTACCAACATTAGGAAAAAAAAGTCAAACGTTTGTCACTGGTGTTTCACCCTCAAGGGCATAGATTACTTAGAAGAAAACAAGTCTCCAAATGTAACCCCCAAATTAAGAGCGCATACATACAGTAATTTAAATAGATGTACAATTTGTAGCGCACGCATCAGTGATTGATATTTGATAATAGTGATGATAGGTTTTTTCGCATAATGAATTAGAAAGAAGAACTTAAAACATTTCTGTTGGTTACTGAATTCCATTCCAGCTAGAGCACAGGTCTAATTTACATAGTATTCGTTCAAACTATTTGGCAAGTAACTCTAACATTAATGTTCTGTGTATTGTAGTGCAGCTACCAATGTTTTCCTTTACCATCCCATTTATTACTACTGAAGTTAATTGTAGGTGATCCATTAGGAATAGAGTAGCACTTTGTACCATTAAGAAAAGGTATAGATAAGGTTTGGGTATGGTTTTTTATCAATAAATTACTTCTGTCACACAGGCTGTCCAGTGGTTCCATCAAAGAGGAAGGGTTCTTCCATCTGGCCTCAGCTCTGCGGTCCAACCCCTCTCACCTTAGAGAACTGGATGTGAGCCACAATCACCCAGGCACCTTTGGAGTCAATCAGCTCTGTTCTTTCTTTGAGCATCCACATTGCAGACTGGGCACTGTGAGGTGAGTTATAAGTCCTTTGACAAAAGGTCTTTAACGACTCTATGTCTGTTCTGTGTTTGATCATGTGTGTACTGTTTGGTCACAAAGGTGTGTTGGTCGATCCAGCTTGTTACCGGAATCATTAAACACTCCTACTATTACAGTATAGTATTTGATGAATTATGTCACAGATATTGAAAATAACATAAAAATTTATCATAAAGTGTAAATTTGACAATTTGAAAAAATTGTTGTTTAATTTGTCAATGGCAATTATTTGTGGTGGGAGAACCCAAACAGTTTGATTGTTTAATTAAAACAATAATTGGGTCTGTTTAAAAAATAATAATTTTTTACCAAGCTACTAATAAATAATATTACATTGTATTTATATGGCACTATTCTAAAAGGCAAAGACACTCAAGCTGTTGGGCTGAAACAAATATATTCAGCACACAAACTTTATGCTTTCCTTGTCTATTAACTTTTATGATATATGCACATCTTTAATGATAAACTCTCTGCAGCCTGTCAGGTTGTCAGGTTACGGAAGAAGACTGTGCTTCTCTGGCCTCAGCTCTGAGGTCCAACCCCTCACACCTGAGAGAACTAGACCTGAGCTGCAACAATCTAGGATTCTCAGGAGTAAAGCTGCTCTCTGCTTTACTAGAGGATCCACTCTGCAGTCTGGAGAGATTCAGGTTAGGAGAGAGTTGATTGATCGTCTTTTAACTTTTTTAAATAATAAAAAATTGTTCTGAGACTGCTGTTCATGGTTAAAGAAACTGATGTGTGGAATCGTGTTAATAGTGTTATGGAAATTCTAAATATTAAACACGGCGAGACAAAATAATGGAGTTCAACACAAGTATTTTATTGAATCAAGGTGCGTCTCCAAAGGATCAAATGCGTTTGCAAAAGGATCACCCCACACAGCGTTTAAGACGCTGTCTGAAGGAGATGACAATTTACTTCTGCAATCAGTATTCCTATATAGACAATGGGAGTGCCCTGTTCCTAATTGTAAAAACACACAAACATATTGGGGTTAGGGTGCTGGCCATTAAAGTGGCACATTCCTAGCTGGTGTTCTCTTATCTGCAGACATCCTGTCCCCAGTGTGACCCCTTCAGCAACGAATTACAACCCTTGCTATTTCCTAAACAAAACATTAACACCTTTAGTTTACGGCATGCAGCTGTGGTCAATCAGTTAATACGTCAACCAGTCGAAACAGTCATGCATCACCGTATACTAATGCAGGTCATCAGAATTCTGCTGTTACAATTGATAATTTAAAATGACATTGTTTGGTTACACATGATCCTTTCTGACCACCGATGTCATAAGGCAACAAAATGTGAAATGTATATTTCTTTGCTTAACCATGTTTGGACCTTTGAGTGAGTCAGTGATTATTAAGTTAATGATGATAACAATGAATACCCCATATAAAACTATTACTACAATGAATACCCCATGTGATCTTTAAACTAAACTCAAACCAAAGTGTAATATAAACTGTGAGTAAAACAATGTTCCCTAGTGTTTTTATCTGGAGCCTGTTAACTAGTGATTTCTTAAAGCCACCGAATAAATCAAGCCGCCAACTTACCTTCCTTATCAAAAGGTTTACTAGTTTGGAGCCAAGCATCGCATAAGTTATTGCTGTACTGTGAGCAACATATTTGCCTGTTTTAACTGAGCTATGTTGCTAATTTAGTAAAGACCACTAAGCAACAACCTCTTATGTGTAGAAATGAGAGTGAAATATTGATTTCTCTGAAGATTGTTGGGCTGTCAGATCACAGAAGAAGGCTGTTCTACTTTGGCCTTGGCCTTAAAGTCCAACCCCTCCCACCTGAGAGAGCTGGACCTGAGCTACAATGAACTAGGATCCTCAGGGGTAGACGTGCTGTCTGCTTTTCTACAGGATTCGCACAGCACACTGAAGTCACTCCAGTGAGTAAACTGTTGTTTTAATGTGTTCAATGTGTTTTTATTGCTTTCAAAGACTCCACTTCTTCTCAGTAGGACACTATTTTAAATCAGTGTCTTTGCAGATACATCTTCTAAATGTAATGCTTTGTTTTCAAACCAAATAGAGTATGTAAGGATCTTTCTGTTGATGTATACTTTAGGCTGAGAGAGTGTAACCTATCAGATCAATGCTGTGAACATTTGGCTTCCGGTCTCATCTCTTCTGATCTGAGAGTACTGGACCTGAGCAACAACAACCTGCAGGATTCAGGAGTGAAGCTTCTCTCTGTTGTACTAGGGGATCCACTCTTTAAGCTAGAGACACTGAGGTAGGCGCTTGTGGGTTTCGTATCTGAGATTTCTCTGAAGATCAAGAACAGAGAAAGAAAACATTACAACCAAGTAATCAATATCCTTCATAACAAAATGTGTAACACGGTCATGCTAGTTTATTTTCAATAGTAATCTTAGGCAAAAGAGGAAGTTAAATTACTGCTCGTCAAAAAATGTATAATATAGTTATAAAATAATAAAAATAAAAAGTATGGCGGCAGGTAACATAGGCTAGAGAAGGCTAACCCTTCCCTAAATGTAATGAACCTGTTTTTATATATTAAAATATATTGCCGATAAAAATTTAATTTTGTAACTGAGAGTTTTATATATATTTTACATATCTGTGTATCAAAGTGTAGCCTGGTCAAATTCAAGTAGCCTATCTGTATCCGCGCGCAAAGAAACATAAAAAAATAGTATTGGCATTGGCTGACGCAACTAAGACTTACGTTTAAATATGTGGGATTGTCAAAACCGATAGCTGTGCGATAGCTGTGCATTATTGATTGCGATTGGAGCATAGTATTGCTGTTGTCCTTTGTGATTGTTAAAACAAGTATAATCGTTGGTCAATTACTTGCCAGTAGCAAGTTGGCCTACTTTTACAGTCTTGCATTGTGCTTTATTTGTGGTCAGTGCATTATTGCTGCTATGAGCATAATTAATATTAATGGAGCCCTATTATGCGTTTTGGGTTTTCCCTTCCCTGTAGTATGTTATATAGCTTTTTGTGCATATAAAAGGTCTGAAAAGTTACAAAGCCCATAGTCCTCGCCAAAGGGAGCTATTTTCTCTCACAGAAAACACTGCTCCTCAACTGCCTGAAAAGCCTCCCTTGTAGTCCAGCGTTAACTTCCGTTACTTATCTACGTCACTAAGTCACACATTTGAATAATGTTTGGCATGCCCTCAACCAGAACCAGTCAGAGCGGAGGCCGGGTTGTTTCGCCATGTAGTGAAAACGCTGTTTAGGTAAGCGGGAAGGCAAATTCCCTTTGTTTGGCCAGCTGACCAATCAGAGCAAACTGGGCTCGTCGGGAGGGGGGGCCTTAAAGAGACAGGAGCTAAAACGTAGCGTTTCAGACAGAGGGTGAATAGAGGTGCTGCAGATCCAAGCAGTTTGGATAAAATAAGTTGTTTATTGAACATTAAAACGCATAAACCTATTCTAGTAGAACTCCTAAATAAAGGTTTGTACCTGAAAATTTGCATAATATGGCCCCTTTAAAATGAAGTGGTAGCATTTTCACTCTAAACGTTCACGTCATACAGGTTGTCAGGTTGTCTGGTTACAGTTGAAGGCTGTAATTATATGACCTCTGCTCTGAGCTCCAACCCCTCCCACCTGAGAGAGCTGGATCTGAGTGACAACAACCTGCAGGATTCAGGAGTGAAGCTGCTCTCTACTGAACTCTGTAGAACTGCAGAATTGGAGATACTCGGGTCAGTGGTCTCATGTTCAAATTGTGAATGCTGTAAATTTCATTTTTACCAAATTAGTTTGGTCCATAATTTGTGGTAAACTATTTACTAAGTAGCTTATAATATGGTCAGTCAACCAGAATAAGTGTTTTAACCTCTTTTAAAAAAAAAACTGCAATCTGCTTATGCAAATGGTTTAACAACACGTTTTTTTAGTTTGTTTTTAAGTTCACATTATCTTTGAACAGGGACAATTTCGTCAGGGCATCCCTCAAACACTCTAAACTATATCTTAACATCCAAATGTAACTCACCGGATGTTTTTAAGATGAGCTTAATTCATAGATTTTCCTTTTCCTTCACAAAATATTATATCTTAAATGAATGAGGAAACCTGCCATTTTTGATCACAATGAGTTCTCTGCAGACTGTCAGGCTGTCTGGTCACAGAGGAAGGTTGTTCTTCTCTGGCCTCAGCTCTGAGGTCCAACCCCTCACACCTGAGAGAATTGGACCTGAGCTACAATCACCTGGGATCCTCAGGAGTGAAGCTGCTGTCTGCTTTACTAGAGGATCCACTCTGCAAACTGCAGAAACTAAGGTTAATGCTAAGTATTTTATTAATCTTTGTTTATGGAGTTAATAACCACGCAAAGTGGCATATTTGTACTGACCCACTAGATACTCATAGCTATAAACATAGCTAGCTCTACTGTATAGTTGTATAGTGGTATAGTAGTACTGTGAGTTGAGTCCTGCATTTCAAGTTCTCCTGCCACTGAAGAAGGAGCATTCTTGTGCTTAAAACAAGGGCTGACAAGGGCCTATACTCTACGGTTCAGTCTCTTTGTCCTTCCGACTGCAAAATGAGCAAATGAGTGCCGGGATGAAGCCTTAAAAATAATCTTTAATACAAAAGGAGCAAATTGATCACCAAAACTTTGCATGTACTAAACGTAGTAAAAAATAAATCACAAATATTGATGATCTGCTTTGGAACCGGCAGGATGGATCATGGTGGAGGGTTCAGAATCAAACCAGGATTTAAAAAATGTGAGTATTGTCTGCCCTGTATAGTAAGCCTCTAAAGTATAGGTATGCTTTCAACTAATATCTTGTCATTCTTTCATAGAATACTAACCCAATTTGGACACAGATCATTTTAGGAATGAGGCTCCAAACCGTGACGCCCGGAGCGAAGGTTTCTAGATAAATAAGTGAAAGGAGATAAAATAATAGAAATAAGGGGAAAGGGTGAAAATGATAGGGGGGTGGGTGGGGTCATAATAATGAATTTGAAGATGATTTATAACGTATTGCTTCTTGACCTCCCCATCAGATGCCTGTGATCTCACACTGGACCCAAACACAGCACACATAAACCTCTCTCTGTCTGAGGAGAACAGAAAGGTGACATGTGGGAACAAGAATCTGCCATATCCCGATCACCCAGAACGATTTGACTACTGGAAGCAGGTGCTGTGTAGAGAGGGTCTGACTGGGTCACGCTTCTACTGGGAAGTTGAAGGGAGAGGAGGGTCTACTTTAGCAATGACGTATAAAGGTATCAACAGGAGAGGAAAGGGGGACGATTGTTACCTAGGAGACAATGGCAATTCCTGGAGTCTTTACTGCTATGGTAACAGTTACATAGCCTATCACAATAGGAATCAGATAGCCCTACCTGTGACCCCCTCCGGCTCCACCAGAGTAGGAGTGTATCTGGACTGTCCTGGTGGCACTCTGTCCTTCTACAAAGTGTCATCTGACACATTGACTCTGATACACACCTTCCACTCCACATTCAGTGAGCCTCTCAACCCTGGCTTTGGAGTTTGGGATGAGGGCTCGTCCATTTTTCTTTGTCACGAAGGATATTGGGGCTTTGTGTGAAGGTAGAACCCACTATTCAGGGGGTTCCCAAAAATGGAGACAATGAACTGACAAAAAGGCAAGCTCTAAATTGAAAAGAGATTTATATATTTTACATCCATTACTTTGCTTCTTGTCAAAGTACTAAAGTAATTGACTTCATTATATATTGAAGGGAATATATGTTTTATCTCTATATTACATGCTAGAGACTTGAAGCTTTGTATGCTGGTTGGTCACGGTAACCGCTACTCCCAAACCAAAGATGACCTAAATTGAGCACATGGTGGTGCTATAAAATATGAAACGAATGAGCAAAATTTGAAAGGCAATATCTCCAACACCATATGACCTAGAGTCACCAAACTCTGTTCCTAGGTCCATCTCCCCACGGTGTACAATAAAGCTTCTTGGACAGCTAACATGGTCAAATACAGTTGCAAATATTAATCCAGACCTAAGATACCCCATGTCAAATTTCACGAAAATCCATTTTGCTAAATCCATGGTGATGGTGCCATAAAGCCTTGTTGAATCACATATAGGCTATGTATTGAACTACATACAGATACTTAATGCACTTATTTCAATCTCTCTCCCTTGACCACTTCCAGCATGTCTAAGACAATCTATTTACTGTTGATCTAATCTCAAGGCCTGGTTTGCAACTTTATTATGTTGTTATTATTTTCCATGAAAATATGAGTGTTTTCTCCATTTGTATCACTTGTAAGTGATTATATTGTTTATATAATTAGTATTCTAAGTAGTTTTTTTTTGGTGACGGTAGTATTTTAGGTGTTTTAAGTCTATAATGTCTACCCTCCAAATGCAAAAAGGTCATTAAACAAATACCCTTTGCATTGTCACCATGTCCATTGTTGTTATCTGTACTGTGCATGTTGTGCAATTTAATTTAGTATTTGCTATGCGATGTGTTTTAACCAACATGTGAAGCCGTTGACAAATGAAAAAAAAGGTTTTTCATGTGTGTGAAAGATGATATAGAGAAGGACAGTTTGGGATTTGGGACGAGGACTCCTCAGTTTCCTCATGTCTGATGTATGGGAGAGGGCTACCTTTCCCTCTTTGCCTCTCCTCCCTGATCTACCAAATAATCTACAGCCGCTGGAACGCCGCCATTATGAGGGGTCTGATGGGGTCTGATGCTTTTCTACTGTACAAGTCAAGTCATCTTTATTATCCCTGAGGGGCAATTTGGGCACTCTTCTCCCAATACTGTCACAACTAGGTGATTGATAGGGTTTAGAATTGTTAAATCTATTTCAATGAGACACTTACACTGCTGTAATGTTATATGATGCTTGACTTTGACTGGGTGTGGCTAGGTGTGGCAGTACATCCAAAATATAAACTTTACCTAGAATTAGACGCAGCAACTGCATTTTAAGACAGTAGAAGAACCTGTTTTCTCTGTCTAAGTAAACCATGTTGTTCTGGTTGTGAGTTCGATTGACAAGCTAGGGATCCTGTGTACTACCAGGTAATATATTTAATATGTGTTGAAATGTATTATTTTAATAAGTAATACATTATTACGGTTAACTGTTGTCTTCCAGTTAACTAAATTTTCATGATTTGATTTAATTACAGATAGATTCATTATATATATTTCTTTACACTAATAGCCTGTATGTAAATTGAACACCTATTGTTGTCGTTTGTGGATGTGTTTTGGGAGGGATGGGAAAAGAGGGTCTTTTGGTAGCGGTACTGCTACACTGCTGGTATACTGTTACGCTGCTGGTATACTGTTACGCTGCTGGTATACTGCTACACTGCTGGTATACTGCTACACTGCTGGTATGCTGTTACGCTGCTGGCATACTGCTACACTGCTGGTATACTGCTACACTGCTGGTATACCGCTACATTGCTGGTATACTGTTACGCTGGTGGCATACTGCTACACTGCTGGTATACTGTTACACTGCTGGTATCTGCTACACTGCTGGTATACTGTTACACTGCTGGCATACTGCTACACTGCTGGTATACTGCTACATTGTTGGTATACTGTTACATCGCTGGTATACTGTTAAGTTACTAACTCCTCACCTGTGCTCATGCTTTTCTTTTTCTCATGATGGAAACATGTTAACTATAGCTGTGTGTGTTTTCTATTTAGCCTGCAACATATGTGTTTGAGATATTAGTTAGAAAAGTGAGATACTTTAGCATGGTCACCAATATTTGGTTAAAAGTATAATTCATCAGTTGAAAATCTGAGTTTCAATGGATGGGGCGACAGTTATTTTGAAAGCACCGACGAATCACAGAAGAAGCAGCTGTCATAAACACTTTATGATCCGATTCTGTTAAGCGATACTTCTTGTGTCTACACCAGGTCATATCAATAAACCACTAAACCAAACCATATGTTTTATTGATAACTAGAGAAGAACTTGGATCCCCATCTTGGAGAAACTATGGTCAGTCACTCACTGACTGAGCTATCTTACTGATTGTGCTTTTAGGGTTGAAATCTGTCCAGAGTCTCTGTGGGCAGAGAAAGACTCTGACTCAATAATGATCGAGTGGAGAGTCAGAAGAAGGGGGCACTGCCTCTAAAAGGACTCAAGCTTTTAAACCAAAGACCAAAACATGGGGGTAAGATGCATAACTGACTGTGCCTTAAGTATCTCTGAAACCAAATTCATGACTGAAAATAATTTCAATAACTTCTGTCTTGCCTCATTGATATTTAATAGCTTTTATTATTACTTCAAATTTGCTCTATGAATTAAAATAATCAGAGCAAATACATGCTCAAGGTGTTTCTTTCTTGCTTTGAAGTTCACTCCAGCAGGAGAGACCAGACTCTCCTGTATCCAGCTGTGTCTCCATGAAGAGTAACAGGTCTATAGACCATCTCCCAGTCTTCAGTAAAGGAGACTTGAACACTGAGACAAGGTCGGAGACACAACATCATTGTTATTTATCATAGTTATTGTTGTATCACATTACTCTGGTGCGTAGAAATTCAGAAATGTACATTTATCTACTGATCGTAAAATAATAACTTGTGTCAGTTTTGGTTTTACTGTCCTGATTATTTTCTTATTTAACTCAACCTTAATATAATTATTGATCTTTTATCTGCACTCATATCGTTGAAGAGGATATGGTAATTGTCTTGTTATTCCATCACACACCAGTTTGGCTGGAGTTACATTACATTACATTACTGTCTTTCAGCGGACATTTTTATACAAAACAACTTACAAATAGTGGTTTCAACTGCTTCTTTTCTTATTGAATTCAACCTTATTTTTCAAATATGAATCTTTCGTTTTTCATATGATATCTGTACTCATATTGTTATATCATATCTGTACATTACTAATGGTTACTTAACGCCGTCCTCATAAAGGATAAATAAATTAATTAACAGACAGACATACGCTAACCTGTGTGTTTTGTCCACAGAGAGCACCAGCAGAGACCACAAGTTCCCAGTGGTCAGTCTACCCAAGGTCATCAGACAGACCTGGCCTCCATATTTATGGTGAGACTCACTACATCAGCACTGTTTAAACCACATGACATGGCTTTCTTGTAGTATATCATGCAACACCAAATTACTTTAAAATGTATTTTTAAAAGTAAATTTTCTCTCTGTTTGCCTGTTTCAGCTGCTTGAGATGGATGTGGTTACTTTTATAAGTAAGGAGCTAAAGAAGTTCCGGATGATTCTAGATCGAGATTATTCAAAGTGCATAGATAGTCAAACAGAGGTTGAGGAGTTCATACAGTGAGGAGGAAAAGGAGCAGAGGAGCAATGCCAGAGAGGGAGCTCTGAAGATCACACTTCCTGAGGCAAATAAAGCAGGAGCTGGCTGACACTTTGGAGAAGGGTAAGAGGCTCTGCCTTCACTCAGAGTTAGAGCTGTCAGTTTCAGCGTTACTCATTCAGTCTTGCACAATTTACTGTATAAAACATAAAGAAAGAAATTCCTCTATCCTTTATCTAGTTTGTTTCTAATACATCATAACAAAAATGTACATGCAGCTCAAATAATATCACTGATAATGTTTATTTGATAGTGTGGATAGAGGTTAGGAATGCTACCTGGTGACCAAAAGTTCATGAGTTCAAGTCCACCCTGGGAACACCACTACTGGTGTGCCCTTGAGTAAGGCTTAACCTTCAACCTAAGTTGCTAGAGGGACTGTCCCTGTAATCTCATTGCAAGTCACGTTTGATAAAAGCCTCTGCTAAATGAAAAAAATGTAAATTTATTGTATTTGGTGATTTATTTCAGATAGCGCTGCTGTGGTGTGCCAGCGTCAGCTTAAAGACAATCTGAAGAAGAGTTCTGAGTGTGTGTTTGAGGGCATCACTAAAGAAGGAAACTTAACTCTTCTGAATCAGATCTACACAGATTTCTACATCACAGAGGGAGGGAATGGAGAGGTCAACACTCAACATGAGGTCACACAGATTGAGACAGCTTCACAGAAACCAGTGAGACCAGAAACACAGATAGAATGTAACAACATATTTAAGTCTATACCTGAAAGAGATAGACCAGTCAGAACAGTGCTGACAAAGGGAGTGGCTGGCATCGGTAAAACAGTCTCTACACAGAAGTTCACTCTAGACTGGGCTGAAGGGAAGGCCAACCGAAAATATCCAACAGTACCTGAGATCAGGAAGTCTCACTTGAAACCAACTCTGTCTTGCTCAGTGGTCAGCTCTGGTCTTTGTGTTGCTAACATCAGAAGAGGAGCTGGATGTGCTTGAGTTGAAGAAATACTCTGCATCAGAGGAGGGTCGTCTTAGGATGCTGCCAGTGGTCATAGCCTCCACTACTGCTTTGTAAGAAAGTGGGCATGAACATTATGCATTCATCATCACACAGAAATGACTTGAGTTATGGGCTTTCATTTTTACAAACCACAACACCAATGTTTATTATTGTTTATGGTTTATAAAGGCTGAGCGAGTGTAACTTGTCAGCACAATGCTGTATAGAGCTGGCCTCCACTCTCAACTCCATTGATCTGAGCATACTGGACCTGAGCCACAATGACCTGCAGGATTCAGGCGTGCAACTACTCTCTGTTGGACTAGGGGATCCACTCTGTAAACTACAGACACTAAAGTAAGTATTTGCTTGTAAATTAAACCAAGAACGTTTTTAAATAGACCGTTTAATCGCTACCAAATTACATACAGTTTTAACCAGTTAAACTAGCAATATTTATGCATTATCCGTATATAAAGCAGATACACTTTACATAACACAAACACATGACAAATTATGAAACCCATTTGACCCACTTGGCTATAATGCACACACAGGCGATGGCATAGACTTTCCTTTATAATATACCTTTCTAATATTTATATAATATTCAACGCCATTGTAGCTATTGATGAGAATGGGATGCTAATATTGATATTGATATTGATAATATTGAAAAACATGCGCCATCCTCCTACCAGTGCCATGACCAGTCACTGCCAATTAAACTGGAGTCGGTCTGTGTGTCCTATGTGTGTGTGCAAGTCTGTCGCAATGTGTTGGGTGAGCAAGTCTGGCGCAAATTGGCTGCCGTGATATCACTCAGACTGAGTGCTGTGTTTGATAGCTGTCGGTCCATTCGTTGTTCGTTCTGTGTGATTAATTGGCAACAAAATTGTGTAAAGCGCTTTGAGTCTTGAGAAAAACGCTAAAAACGAAATAAAATGTATTATTATTATTATCACTATTATTATTATTATTATGAACTCTGCAGGATGTCAGGCTGTTCACGGGGGCTGTGTTTTCTGGCGACAGCTCTGAGGTCCAAACCCCTCCCACCTGATAGAGCTGGACCTGCGTAACAACGACCTGCAGGATTCTGGTGTACAGCTGCTCGCTGCTGAACTTGGTGGGAAAAACTGTAAACTTATGACACTCAGGTTGGTATTCCCATATTCATATAGTGGGACATTACTTTGTATTTAAAAATAAAAACCCATAATTAGTTTACTTTGTATGTCTATATTATTATATTTTTTATACGAGGGTATTCGACTGAGACTGTTTCTCTTCCCCGGCAATGGCCTGTTTACAGAAAGAATATATGTACATTTACAAACAAAAAACAAACTTGAAGAAAATAGTTTATAGTATATTGTGAAGAGGACCTAGTGGTAAACTATTAGCGAGCCTTTAAATCATTAGACAGTGCAGATTGCAAAAAAGTGTTCTTTAGTCAAGATAGTGAAACCTCTACATGGTGACTGTTTTGTCACTGCAGCATTGTAGTTTCTAGTAAACCCTAACCCCCACAGAAGACACATTTATTTTCCAGAGCTGAGAGAATCAATACATAGCTTTTCTCTATAGACTACCACTTGACTAAAGTACAGCATCTTGTTGTTTATAACTACTGTTATTCCACTACAGGCTATCAAGCTGTTTGCTCACAAAGAAGGGATGTTCTTTGTTTGCTCACAAAGAAGGGATGCTCTTTGTTTGCTCACAAAGAAGGGATGTTCTTTGTTTGCTCACAAAGAAGGGATGTTCTTTGTTTGCTCACAAAGAAGGGATGTTCTTCTTTGGCCTCTGCTCTGAAGTCAAACCCATCCCACCTGACAGAGCTGGACCTGAGCTATAATCACCCAGGACTGAAAAGAGTAAGGCAGCTCTCTGATTTCCAAAAGGATCCCGACTTCAAACTGAAAGCACTAAAGTTAGTAAGATTACACCCACTGAGTTGTGACAAAGACAGTATACGATTAGAAAATGGGTGTTTGTGACACTGACATGAGGCGTTTCCCCCTAGTTGTTCTATTGGATATTTAAAGGCATTTTGTTTTACCTGGGACGGGTCATGTAGCAGCTAATAGGGAAGATAATGAAGTCATAAGATTCGCTGGGGCTGGGGTGTGAAGGCATCCAGCAATGCGTCGTCCCAGAAAACGTCTCCTCATTACTCTGTCAGTCACTATGTTTTTCTGTTTGTCCCTGCAGGGTGGATCATTGTGGAGAGTTCAGGGTTAAACCAGGTCCTAGAAGATGTGAGTAATAAACTTGTTCTTTTCAAATTTTGTATCAATATCCTTGTTATCACATTGGTAACTTAATGGAAACCAGTATCTTTGTTAGAAAAGAGGCAAAAAAAAGCATATTGTCCTTTTTTCTATTACGATAGAACAGGTAAAACCATTGTGTGTGATACCAGTAAAATTCTGAAAAAGGAGCAATGTGCAAGAAGTTTTTTTTGGTCTTTTTGAGGTAGTGGGTTTCTGGTTGTGGGTGTTTGTGAAACATAAGCTTTGAAAAGTGATATAGCAACCTTCCTGACGTGGATATGCAATGTTCTTTTGACTTTTTGGGGGAAAGTGTACGTGTGATTTTGTTTGTCAAAGGTAGTAATGAATTGACTAGTCGATAATTTGTAATACATTGTCTTTTGGTCTCCCCCATCAGATGCCTGTGATCTCACACTGGATGCCAACACAGCACACAAAAACCTCTCTCTGTCTGAGGAGAGCAGAAAGGTGTCACGGAAGAGGGAGGATCAGTCATTTTCTGATAACCCAGAGATTATTCAGTGGTAGAAACAGGTGTTGTGTAGCGAGGGTCTGGCACGGTCACGCTGGTACTGGGAGGTAGAGTGGAATGGATGGGTATCAAGAGGAGTAACCTATGGAGGAATCAACAGGAAAGGGGAGGGTGGTGACTGTCTCATTGGATTCAATGAAAAGCCATGGAGTCTAGAATGTTAAGACAACAGATACACTGCCTGTCATAATATGAAGAAGACTTTCCTGTCTGTGACCCCCTCCGGCTCAACCAGAGTACGAGTGTATCTGGACTGTCCTGGTGGCACTCTGTCCTTCTACAGAGTCTCCTCTGACACGCTGACCCACCTACACACCTACTACTCTACATTCACCGACATCCTCTACCCTGTGTTTGGGGTTTGGGAAACTGTCTCCTCAGTGTGCCTGTCATAGGGAGGCTGAGAATCTTGGTCACCAAGGTTCAACTCTCCATACTTATTCCGAAGTCTAAATGATACAAGTCGTGAAATATAATTATTATTATTATTATGAAAAGAAATAACTCAATTTTGTTGCTGCTAAGACACTGTACAGAGTAGACTTGCTCATCTAATTACACCCTTTGTCAGGATTATGTTTTATTTTATTTTTTTTACATTAACTGAAAATCACATGATCGTAGTCTTAGTCACCCCACCTCAGGTGACATTATGCAGGCAATGTTGATTCAAGTGGGTGATTATTCAAAGTTTCTGTGTTCTTTGACCCTGTGTCATACAGTAGGCTACGCTATTTCAGTATATTAACCTAATTGCTGTGGATATTTGTCTTTTTTATTCATTTATTTATGCTGTTTTATGTTATGTACAGTTTGTACACTCTTATCTTTGTTAACATTTTTATGCCCCTTTCCACTGTACATTTTTTAGCATGTAAATAGGTTGAATTTACCAATGTTTTGTCAATAACAAATGCAAATCGTTTTCAAGTATGGAAGTATAGTTGTGTAAATTAACTTTTTATCTGTCCAATGTCAATGTTAGGTGTTTGAACAAGTGGGATATGTTTGTTAACGTCTTGACATGCTGTTTGTATTTTAAGCTAAACATGGTTTTGAAGCTTACAATCTAATTTATGTTTAGGATCTAAGAACTGGAATCTTAAAGAGCTCATGTGCATCTCAATAAGCTGGTTCCCTTGTCACAATAGTGATTAAACCTACAGCAAAAGTAGATTCAAAATCTTGTATGTCTTTGATTCTGTATGTCATATATATTTTGGTATTTTTATAATGGTTACTAAAGGAAAACATTACTGAGGCGCTATGCTGTATAACATAGACATAAATCTAAGTCATAGATTTGAGCATATTCAGATATGATCAACTTATGTCTTTGCAAAGAGCTCTGAGCTGCACAGTAAGTATGTTACAAACAAACAGGAAGAAATCCATTGGGTTAGTTACCACAAGATTTGACCCCACAAAGTAGGATGTGTTGCTGTATGGTTAACCCAGCAATGTATGGACCATGCTAAAGCAGCACTGTATGGACATAACCCAGCACTGTGCGGACCAGACTCACTAATTAACAAGCTGTAGTGGTTCTTTT
The DNA here is from genome assembly GCA_026901105.3 of Galaxias olidus. NCBI lineage: Eukaryota > Metazoa > Chordata > Actinopteri > Galaxiiformes > Galaxiidae > Galaxias > Galaxias olidus. The sequence goes on along the minus strand of JAPMUY010006938.1, from coordinate 38,424 downwards.
TACTGCAACCATCTGAACTGACACGTTTGAAATCATGGAGTCTCCCCCTGCTGGTTCTACGGCATTACGACATTTCCCTGTGCACTGCTAAACTTGGAAGAAATGGTGAAAGAAGGCTGCCAGTTTCAGCATTGCATCAATCAACATTAACCTGCAATTCATAGTCAGAATGAGTTTTTTCCAATGTATGAAAGCACTGCACATGTTTACAGGGTCATGTTGGGAAAAAACTGGATTTTCCTGGTGGAGGAGAAAAACAGCAAATGTTAAATCCAAGATGGCTGCATAGGCTCTGGGTGACTTTCCGCTCAGGAAGGTGGTCGGTGAAGTAGCAGAATGTGTCACGTGATTAAATGAGGCGCGTGATATCTTAATGTGACGTTTAAATGTAACTTCACAAAACCATCTCTTAAGCTAAATAATAAATTTTATATATATAATATAAAACATTTCTACTGAGACACGGACGGAACTCTATCACACAGACAAATCTCGTCACAGGCAAATGGCCAAACACGCACAGATCTCTAGAATGCAGATCTCTGCAACGGTAGCTCTGTAGCAAAAGTCACGTGTAAAAACACATCCAATTGAGAGGCTCGCGTGAGTTGTAATTTATGCTTATCTGTATTTTCAGCTCTTGTAGCAAAATACTAAGACTTTTAGCCATTCACATCCACGTGCGTATTTACAGATTTGTCTACACATTTACAGATCTGTGCACGCATTCACAAATTTATCTACACATATAAAACTCTCAATACACTTGCAAATCTGAATACAGACGGATATTTTTTATACACTTAGAAACCTGATTAGGACGCACGGATTGAGATACAGATACACAACTCTCCACACGCATTTGCAAATAGTTTTGCTACAATAACGACCCCATAATTACGCACTGAGCTATAGCCAAGCTCGTACAGAGAAGATTTTTCCAGCCTGTTTAAATGTAGTTATTAAAATAGACTTTGCAATATTAGTTCATTCCGGGATTCAAACACACAACCCTCCAATTTACCTTCTGCTGAATTAATTTACTGAGCTATTTGGGGAGGGCATACCCTTCCCAGTTGAATTTCCTCAGAAGGATGCACATCTAGCATATTACGAACATGGTTCCACAAACATCCAAAACACCACCTGCTGGATTAGAACCACCGACTCTGATGTAGCATTAATGCAGTAATGTACTGAGCTACACTGAAGCGTGCTTAGAGAGCACATGCCCAGTACGGTTAATCTGGACTCACTCTCCAGCAACAGCTCCTGCAATATATGAATTAATTGTGACAAAGGTTTAAATTATGCACTGAACAGTTGTGAATACTTAACTTAAATGTTAATATTGAGTAAAGTAACTCTGTGTCTACTCTCTCTGCTGTAACAGCAGCACACAACACTAGTTCTTGTTGCCTTCCTGATGATGTAGATGGATGTTGACAAAGAAGGGAAGGGGATGTCCATCCATGCTGGTGCAACTTGTGGCACAAATGAGGTGGAGGTGCATGTGACTTCAGTAGTCCTGCAAAAACAAATACAATAATTTTTATATCACATTTTAATATTGGATTTTGATATCCTACTAGGTGTATAAGTGGAGGAAGGCTGTCGTTACCAGGTCAACAGATGACAGCTGAAAAAACTGAAACAGGTGAAATTAGTCCCTTTATCTCAAAGTTTTAAGAATGCAATTGGCCAATTCTTGATTGATTGAGGGTGTTGCCATTCACGGTGAAAACCTATTAGGGTCAAATGGAACCTACATAGGCTCTATAAATTGTCCATGGATGTGAGGAGATGTTACTGAGAACTTCTCATATGTAAAGGTTCAACCAGCCTTCTGAAAGACAACAAGGTATAGTTTGATTTGGTCTTGTTTATTTTGGAAAGCTGTACATTTCTTCTTAAAAAAAAGAATTGTTTACCTTCCCTGTAAAGTAATTGTGTTCATGTTTTAAAGTCTAATTTGGTGTTTTTGAGTGCATGAAATTGTAAATTGCTAGACTATCATCCTGTCATGGTCACCCTAACGGTTTCTGATTTCTGAACTGGCAGATCTCTGCTGACAATGAAGTCTGTCTGTTTTTTTCTAATCATCCTGATGGCTTGTGTTACCTACAGTAAGTCTACTTTAGTGCAAGTCATGTTTATATCCCTCTTGTAACAATGTGGAGCATGCAAATTTGGCAAAATGGGATGCTTGCTTAAAGCAGCTGTAGGTAGTTTCCTATGAGGTGGTTTAGGCTACCTCTACAGCTTGCCTGCTGTTCTTCTTTTTCCCTAACAGTCGCAGGAGAGACCTGCAGAATACTCATGGTCACTGCATATCGCTAGCATGAACAGCAAATATAATACACAACTCTGGTTTACCCCTTGTCAAATGCTTTTTTGTGTAACGAAGTCACTTAGAAATATTTATCATTTTCAGGTGTCATCTGCTATGCCTTGTACTTACCTGGGTGTTGAAGTATGCTGGCTGTTTTTGTATTTTCAGGTGAAGACCTTTGGTGTTACCATTGCACTGTGCGTATTCCTAATCAAAACTGCGCAGTCAGCACTGTGGAGCACTGTGACAGAGGCGTTAATCGCTGTGCCCTTTATAGACCAGAGTTTGCAAAAGGTTTGTAGCCTATTTAACCAAAACACCAAATGTCTACATTTATCATGCCGTTTCTTTGCCAGTTTAAATTATCAGCCCGTACAGGTTATATTTGAACTATGGCTTGTTATTAAAGACTCAAGTGATGAGACAAACCATTGTGCTTGAATATGAATTCCTGTTTCCTCTAGATACACTGTCCAAGAGATGCATGACAGCATCTGAATGTGCTTCGAATCATTATACTTTTGTCAAATGCTGCTCCACCAACCTCTGCAACTGAAGATGCGCTTCTCTTTTGCCTGAACTCCAAATGTGGATCCCTAACCTTAAGTGATGTCTGAGTCATTTACTTTTGTGATTGTATTATCTAGTGGTTTGTACATCTGATTGGCTGTGGAGAAAAGTTAATAATAAATTAATTTAAACTAAATCAGTTCTCGCTCACTATACATACACTGAGGGTAGATGTTCTGTGTAGACTAATCACATTGCTCATTGGAGGTACTGAGTTTCTTTAAGGATGTTTTTAAATACATCCTCACTTACACATTACTATATGCAATTGGAAAAATGTGCTAGTGTTTCAATATACACAGGATATGATATACTATCCATTGTGCCATATTCCAAAAGGAGCACTTCAAAAGACATTTTAGAATGGACTTGGTTTGACAGCAGATATGTCATTGGGGTTTTCAAGTGGGCACCCTCCATAATGTAATGTGTATATTTAAATGGCTCGTGTGGCATGATTTTAAAGCGTCGATTGGATGTTGCATATCGAAGTGCACCTTGGGAGTCATAGGAATTTCTACGGAGACACACCTACGAACCTCGACACACAAAGACGAATCGACACACGGACGAATCTCTGTCACGGCAGAAGTGTAGCAAAAGTCACGTGTAAAACACATCCAATTGAGAGGCCCGTGTGAGTTGTAACTTTTGCTTGTCTGTATTTTCAGCGCTAGCAGCAAAAATAATTCGACTTTTAGCCATTAATGTCTACATACATAGAGATTAGTCTACACATTTACAGATCTGTGCACACATTCACAGATTGGTCAGCACATACACAACTCTCAATACACTTGCAAATCTGAATACAGATGGATATTTTTTATACACACGTACAAATCTGATTAGGCACGCACGGATTCGGAATACACATTTGCAGATCCCTGTACACATTCACAAGTCTCAGTACACATTTGTCAATGTGATTAGGCACGCATGGATTGAGATACAGACACACAACTCTCAGCTCGCATTTGCAAATAGTTTTGCAACAAATATGACCCCATACTTCAATGGTATATATTTTTTTATTTTCACCTCATGTTAGTCTCAGCCCCATGACCGCCTTTGCCCCTCAGACTAAGTGGGAATGCCCCCATCCAGTAAACATTGGCGCAAACATGGCATTGGATCACAGGCTTAAATGAGTGTGGAAGTGTTATGTATATTACAAAACTATTTCAACTATATGGAGCGGTATACTTTGTTCCCTTCAAGAGTGAACAATATATTAGCATTAAGTGCAAGAATGCCATAGATGCGCTCAATCTCTAAATATCATGGTTAAAAATGATTTAGTTTGAATCTGTAAATCGATCATATAACCTGAAATTACAGCACCAAAAGGTATGTATGCCATGATCAGCTGTCAAATTGACAGAAAAAGCTGGGTTAATATCTTCCTCAAGTCTGATGTCCTTAGTTTGTGACAGGTAAGAACGTGAGTCAAAAGGCTGTGAAAGTCTCATTCTAAAGTTGCCGTCCAATTTTGGTCCTCTCAGATACATTTTTTAATCTAAGAAACTTTAAAATGTATTTTCTGGATGAGCACTTCACAGGAAGAAGGAACGTGGGAAGTAAAAAAAACAACTAAATAAAATTATTATTATTATTATTATTATTATTTAACACAATGGCTTTGACCAATTATTATTATTATTAATAATAATTGGTCAAAGCCATTGTGTTAAAACCTACAAAGATGAACGGGAGTTTACATTTTACAGGTATTCTTAAAAGTGTGTATGAATGTATGTAAGTGTAAACTTGTTTTTTTAAATCTGTGAAGAAGTACATTTATACTCGATACAATTTTTTTCATCTTTTTTCCCTTCCTTGCAAATTCAGGGGATATGGATTTGAAAATGCCAGAAACACGGTGCTTGACCGCACATTAAGGTCCATGCATCTTCTCAAAGAGTCTGAATGAGACAGACCCACAAGGTGGCGCCGGAACGTCATGATTTTTTAACCAGGGCTGTATCCGAATTCTTCAATAAAGTACGTCCTAATGACTTTCACCATGTACTTATCCTTAACCCCGAGGGAAAACGTCATGTGGTTAAGTAAAGACATGAAAGATAACTCATAAGGATTTAGGAAAAGACAATCGCGTTGCTAAAGGAATCCGACTGCACCTACACTTGGCTATGTGATCATGCGACGGCGGTTTTCGTGGGTCGTTCGTGCAGAATCTACAATGTCCCGTAGATTATGGTAGAAATATGTCACATTGAGAAGGGTTGCTCACGTCCTCATCCCCTGTCAACTCATAATGATCGCCACGCATATGGTTGTATTAATCGTCAAATGTATGCAAGTTATGCATTTATGTAAGGCATACAAATCTGCTACTTTACATATTATGATTCTTAAGTTTGTTAACATGGGACATTTGAAAACATATAACTATATTAGCAAGATAGGGAATAACATAAGATGGAAAATGTTTAATAATAAACAACTACGATCTGCATCCCTTGTGGTCATGGAATGGTGTCGCTTTAAATATTGCTGCCACAAGGAATTTTGTGGGGGGGCATTTGCTTCTTTCCTTTTGTAAAGGATGGTTCCGTGTATCCTATGCTAAAGTACGCAAGTTAGGAAGCATGGAAGCACCTTTCCTTTGCACTTAAGAGAATTCGACCAGTACTTTAATGGCTGCCACTTAGATACTTTCGGGTCATTTCACCCAGTTAGGAACCTTCCTAAGCAAAATAGAGTTTTCGACCATAGCCCAGGTTAAGACAATACCATAGAACAGACTAAAGAGAACTAGTTAAAATCTTTTTAGAAGCAGTTGTAGCTAATTAATTAGACTCAAGGCAGATTCCTTCATGTGATTAAGGATGTCCTATTTGAAAACAAACTAAGCTACCTGGGGATCTTGAACCAGACATATCTTGTTAATATGATTATAGATTTCCAGTTTGTTAGATTGAGCTGCTTGTTTTCATACTGTTAATAATGAATGAATGAATGAATGTTCATCCACGTATTGTCCAACATGTTGCACAAATGAGGTAGAGGTGCATGTGAGTTCAGAAGACCTGCAATAACAAATACAGTCATTTTTATATTACATTTTAATATTGGATTTTGATATCCTACTAGGTATGTAAGTGGAGAAAGACTGTTGTTGCCAGGTCAACAGGACACACTGCTGAAATGAATTAGGCAGATGAAATTAGTCCCCGTACCTCAAATGTTAAAGAATGCAATTGGCCAATTCTTCATTGATTGATTGATTGATTGGGGGTGTTGTCATTCAGGGTGAAAACGTATTAGGGTAAAATGGAACCTACTTTGGCTCTATAAATTGTTCATGGATGTACGGGGATGTTACTGAGGAGTTAACGTATGTAAAGGTTAAACCAGCCTGCCAAAAGACAACAACAAGGTATTGTTTGATTGTGTCTGGTTTGTTTTGGAACGCTGTACGTTCATTGCTATTTTAAGAAAAGAATGGCTTACCTTCCCTCTAAATAATTGCGCTCATGTTTTAATGTCTAATTTGGTGTTTTTGAGTTCATCATATTTTAAGTTGCTAGACTATCATCCTGTCATGGTTACCCTAAAGGTTTCTGATTTCTGAACTGGCAGATCTCTACTGACAATGAAGTCGTCCCTCTGTTTATCTCTGATCGTCCTCATGGCTTGTATTACCTACAGTAAGTCTACTTTAGTGCAAGTCATGTTTATCTCGTAACAATGTGGAGCATGCCAATTTGGCTATATGGGGTGCTTGCTTAAAGCAGCTGTAGGTGGTTTCCAATGAGGTTAAGGCTACCTCTACAGCTTGCCTGCTGTAATTCTTTTTCCCCAACAGTTGCAGAAGAGACCTGCAGAATGCTCATGGTCACTGCATATCGCTAGCATGAACAGCACATACACTCAATTGTTTGTCACAAACATTGTTTGACAAAGTGCAACGTCACTTAGAAATATTGATCATTTTCAGGTGTCATCTGCTATGCCTTGCACTTGGGTTGTAAAGTATGCTGGCGGTTTTTTTGTTTTGTGTTTTCAGGTGAAGGCCTTGAGTGTTACCAATGCACTGTGGTTCCTCCACATAGTAACTGCTTAAACCCCGTTGTGGAGTTCTGTGGCAGAGGCGTAGATCGCTGTGCCACTTATAGACCAAGGCACACAGTTGGTATGTAGCCTGCCTTACCAAAGCACCACATTTCTAAATTTATCATGGCATTTCTCTGCCGGTTTCAATATTCAGTCCATAAAAGTGATAAGCCATAGTTCAAATGATGAGAAACCATTGTGCCTAAATGATTTCCTGTTTCCTCTAGATACACTGTCCAAGAGATGCATGACAGCATCTGAATGTACTTCGAATAAGTTTTCTTACGTCAAATGCTGCTCCACCAACTTCTGCAACGGAAGATAAGCGTCTCTTTTGCCTGAACTCCAAATGTGGATCCCTAACCTTAAGTGATGTCTGAATCATTAACTTTTGTGGTTGTATAGTCTAGTTTGTACATTTGGCTGTGAAGAAATGTTTAATAAAAATAATTTAAACTAAATAAGTTCTCACTTACTATACACACTTAGGGTAGATGTTCTGTGCAGACTAACTACATTGATTATTGAAGTTTATGTAAGAGGATTTTTTTTTTTCCTTTATACAATATATATTTCTCAAATGCACATGGAAACAAATTTCCTATAGTAGTGTTGCGATTTAGTGTTTCCAGTCAAATGTATAGTTTATTGTGCTGGGTAACTCAAGGATATGCAAACCTTCTATTCTCCCTTGGCACTCCACTGCTTAGGTTCTGACAGTATTGTCACCAAAAACATCAAATGACAAACTTGGTCTAGGAGCAGTTGAGTTCTCAGCCCCATGACTGCCTTTGCCCCTCAGACTAAGTGGGAATGCCCCCATCCAGTAAAGATTGGCGCAAACATGGCATTGGATCACAGGCTTAAATGAGTGTGGAAGTGTTATGTATATTACAAAACTATTTCAACTATATGGAGCGGTATACTTTGTTCCCTTCAAGAGTGAACAATATATTAGTATAAAGTGAAAGATTTGCTTACTATAAATCTCAGAGTTTAAAACTTTATTTTGAATTTGTAAATCGACCATATTACGCTAAAATTACAACACTACAAGGAATGGATGTCATGATACGCTGTAAATCTCAGTTTGAATCTGTAAATCGACCATAATCTTGCATTACAGGACAAAGGTATCTATGCCATGATAAGCTGTCAAGTTGACAGAAAAATCTGGGTTGAAATCTTCCTCAAGTCTAATGTCTTTAGTTTGGTACCGGCACGTATGTAAATTGTCAGTCGACGTCCAATTTTGGGACTTGGGATGAATTTAAAGGTTTCTTTGATTAAAAAATGTATTTGCTGAATGAGCACTTCACAGGGAAAGGACTTCTGGGAAGCTTAATTGATCAAAACCGTTGTTTAAAAACCTACACCTATTCTTGAAAGTGTATAGGAATGTATTTAAATATAAACTTTGTTTTTAAATCTGTTAAATACGTGTCTACTAAATGTAACTTTTTAACCTTTTTTTCCCTCTTTCTTACCTTCCTTGCAAATTCATGGGATGTGGATTTGAAAAGGCCAGGAACATGATGCTTAACCGCACATTACGGTCCCTGCATCTTCTCAGAGTCTGAATGAGACAGACCCACATGGTGACGCCAGAACGTCATGTTTTTGTAACCAGGTTGAGACAATACCATAGAACAGACTAAAGAGAACTAGTAAAAATCTTGAAATCTTTTTAGAAACAGTCGTGTCATTCTGTGCTCCACATTTACGGTGTTGATGTATTTTTTCGGTTCCAAGCTCCTTTTTTCACAGATACTTTTTCACAGTTTTGGGTCTAAACGGAGGAGAGCGTGTCGGTTCAAACACCTGCCACTGTCCCCTTGGGTGGCAAGCGATGTTGTGCAAAATACGTAAGAATTACACACACACACACACACACCTGCATATGTTTGATATATTCCATTTTCATATGAAAGTTCAGCAGTGACAATGTACATTAAATGTATACACACGCTCATGCACGACATACACAAGCTAATTTGTGCAGCTGACAAAGCATACACACACACACACACACACACACACACTTTGGTTTGTACTTTGGCTGTGATGTCGGTTGTCTCCATTTCGATATTTAAACAGAATCATGTTTTTATACTTTCTTGCTCTCAGAGAGCTTTTCAACTTGAACACAGTCTTAAATGAAGCCACTCTGTTTAGATATCTCTATAGAAATGCGTTTCTGCATACTTTATTGCTTTCAGAGAGCTGTCAGCATTAACTGCTTTCAGGGGAATTTCAAACCAAGTGGCCAGATTTGGCAATCAACGTTAATTAGAATCAAGATCTAGATCACATGAAGGAATCTTTATTTGAAAACAAACTACGCTACTAGGGGGTCTTGAACCAGACATATCTTGTTAATATGATTGTAGATTTCCAGTCTGTTAGATTGAGCTGCTTAGTTTCATACTGTGAATAATGAAATACTCCAATCTGCCTGCTGTCTTTCTCCTCCAGCTAACTAGTCCACGACGCTGACCTAGGACCAGCAGTAAACAACACAACGGAGGTCCTTTGTTCTTGTGTTATCCTTGTCACTTTTAGGTGTCCTCTTGAAACATTTCCAATTTGTTGCCTGTAATTGCAGTGCGTTTCTGTAAAGTGTTGTGTTGGATGTATTTGCAGCACTTTTCTGTACTGTGTTGTGTTTTTGTATTTGCAGCACGTTTCTGTAATGTGTTGTGTTGTCTGGATTTGCAACATGTTTTCTAAATGCTGCTCATGTGTTGTCAAATTAATGGAGATGTTTTCTTACATTTTTTGGGTGTTTTGTGTATGTGCATGTATTTTCTGAAGTTGCAGTGCATTGGGCTCTCAGGGCTACCGTAAGATATTGCAAAAGCTATTGATGTTTTATTCTCTCTTTGAATATTCAACAGCGGACTTCCACATACAGTAAGTCTACGTTTCGAAAACACAACACCCTTTTGTAAGACAAACCAAAAAAACATGATCATGTTACAATGTTTCCACCTCCTTTCATTGTGTAGCATTAAAGAAGTGTACAAACTGGTCAAAAAACATGTAAAAATGTTCATGAAGACTGTTCTAAAGTTTAATTCAAATGGGAAGGAAGGGCAAATAGTTTTTAAAGAATAGTTAAAAATAGACCTTGACAGAGACTAGTGGGTCATTCATCTTGGCCAGAGGCAGGGAAAATAAGAGAACATGAGTGCTGCCAGTACCCCAAAATTATTTACATAATAATTATACAATTATTATGTAAAGTATTGTGTTACTGTAAAAAAAATTATAATGTCATTATACTCTCTCTTGGATTAACCAATCACACAGAAGATGTTGGAATGACTAATTAATTCAACCTAAGAAACACTGCCCAAATGTGAGTAAAACAGATTAGATTCAGATTTGTGATCGCAACAACAACTTCCATCTCATTTCAGGAATGCAGCCTGAAGGAGGTCCTATCTGAGAGATTGGCTGAGTGTTTTAGCCTGAGACAGGTGTCAAAACTATATAATCCATCTCATTTCAGGAATGCAGCCTGCAGGAAGTCCTATCAGAGATTGGCTGAGTGGCTTAGCCTGAGCCAGGTGTCAAAACTATATAATCCATCTCATTTCAGGAATGCAGCCTGCAGGAAGTCCTATCAGAGATTGGCTGAGTGGCTTAGCCTGAGCCAGGTGGTATAATAACGTGTCTCATAGATTTTAGTATGTTGTTTTTGCATTTTAGTCCTCATGCTGTGGTCAGGTCAAATGGACTCGTTTCAAGAAAAATCTTACAAGAAAACCTTTTTTTAACCCTATACTTCACGGCCACGGTTTATTTTCTGTGAGGAACATTTTAGAGAAAATAAATTTTAAAAGAAATTTGTGATGTCACAAAAGATAAAGAGGTTGCTGGAAAGGGCTGAAACCCTTTTCACATCTACCACGCATACTACTACATACGACTACTGCTGTTGGCCTTTACAAAGGTGCTATAATGCTGTCTCATAGTAGCAATGTATAGGTCTACACATAATTTGCACTGTGAGCTGTAACAACTGCAAAGACACACATCTACGCCTCAATATCATGCACAGAAAGAGTAAATCAAAATTATGAAGATATAAGGGATTGTTTTAATTAGCATGATGATGGCCCTCATACCGCAGCCCGTGGTGGGAGCTTGTGCGGGGCTATTTTCATCTGGAACACCACTGCCACCTAGTGGACACATGATGATACTGTAGATTTCAGAGGTTCCGTATATTTTGATTGGCTCCTTTTCACTAGACTACCCCCCTCTCTCTCTTATCTCTTATCTCTTATCTCTTACTCTGCTCCACCCAGCATCAAGATGTGACTCAAATATATTGGCTACTTTCACTTTCTGAGAAGATATTGTAGCCTCCTGCTATGTTAAGGGTAAATTTAAAAGCTGTTCTGGTTCTTGGTATTAAAATGTTATTTGATTTTGATGTATTTACTAGGCGAGTGGGGGGGAGGGGGGGGGGGGGTTGTCATTGAGATCAATGGTTTGCGTGCGAGATCAAGTGGTTTTGAGTGTGTTCTTTCAAGATCTCTCTCTTTCTCTCTCCCCACAGGAAATGTTCCGTTCACTTTTAAATCTGCATGATCACTAAGGGCAATATTTGAAGACTAAAAAGGTATGTTGCAGGTTATTAGCTTGAATATAATTTGACCATTTGTTCTCAGTTACATACCTACAAGTCTCTTGAAAACTTCAGTGCTTGCATAGCCAAAATGGAATGCCATCAGATTACACCCTGTCATATATTTCCTAGTTTAAATAAAGGTTGCCAGTTTTACTCAATTTATTATGTGATGATTTTGAATGTATTTGTTTAGGAGTCAAGGTTCTACAATGAGTATGTCTGGGGAGAGAGACGGAGAAGGGAGGCCCTGCCTCTGAAACCAGTTTGTCAGGGGATAGCTAGGAGGGAGGCCCTGCCTCTCAATCCAATCACGCTATCATTAGGCAGGACAAACTCGTTTTCAGTTTTTATTTTAAATCAACTTTTAAACAGTGAAATGCTCCAAATGTGTGTTACTTACTGAAGATTTATTAATAAAAACAAATTCATGTATTTAAATTGTTTCTGAAAGTGACAGTTTTAGTGTCGAAAAAAGTTTTTAAATTCTACTTAGTTGATACTTTCGTGTAGCCAAGCGCTGTCTTCAAAAGGCTCAAACCTCCTGTGGCCAACTTTGACATTAGTTTGGTTCCTTATCATGGGAGAAATAATAGATAGGCTATGTTGCAACAGATATTTTGAAAAACTCAGTCTTTACAGCTATATGGTTGTTTACCTAAATTAAGGCTACAATATTAGAAACGTGTACGCGGTCCAAAACAACAAAAATACCTCCAGAAAGGCCTGGTTCTCTTTGTGGCACTGGCAGAAGCCAGTAGCTAAACCAGCCTCAATACTGCCCCCTGCTGGTGGCAAGCCACTGGCTTCTGGCATTACCAGAGAAACCTAGAAGGGTACAGCTGCAGCTGGGTCCTGGCCTGGGAAATCCTGCCTCCTGTGCCCCTTGGTCTATTGGTTGTTACCAGCCAATAGAAACTGGCAGGCAAGTTCTGCCCCCTGTGCCCCTCTGTTTATCGGTTGTTACTTGCCAATGGAAACTGGCAGGCATTTCCTGCCTCCGCTGCTTAGCAAATGGGAAAAGTAATAATTGTTGCTTGTGGTTGAACCATGGCTTCCTTCGTAAGTAAGCTAGCTAATTAGCTTGCGTTAAATAATGTAATGAATAAAAACTAGCGTTAGCTAACGTCAGTCATAGGCTACAATATACTAGGCTATTAAAGTTAACTCGAATGCTATTTTTAACGCTCCCGACTTCCATAATAACAATAACTAATAATAATCTACAAAACCAGTGTCAGCTTTTCTGAAATAACATTATCTGACTATAATAATACGCCAAAGCTGGATTCCTCCGTTTTCCTTACCGTTAGAAGCCGATCTGAACGATTTAAATTAAACGACAGATGTTCATTGAAAGCAAAATTGTTGTTGGATTGGATTGGCTATTGAAATGTCATATCGCAAAGCCAGTCATGTTAGATTAATCCCTGGGTTATAATCATAATAATAATAATAATAATAATAAGAAGAATGTTTTAGCCTAGCTGGGCCGTTTCGCCCATTATCACAGCGCCTGTCAGAAAATATATCATGAAGGGGGACAGTGGTCATCATCTACACAAAATTCTAATAGCTAGTGTTTAATTGTGAATTTTTTTGTTTGACAGGCCATAAACTCCACGTTAAACATCCGTGCATACTACATGAAAGAAGAAAGGTGTTGAACATATTTTTATGTGATGCCTCGGTGAGTAAACCTAATTAGCAAGGCCAACTGTTTTTGTGTTATTTCAGGTCCTGTGACAGCAAAGGGCAATAATGTGTACAGATTTCCCAACCATGTATTTGCCTATCAGAGGGTTTCAAGTTTGCCTACTTTATTGTAACTCATGTATTATACCTTATTAGCATAATTGGACAGTACTTGTTTTTTTACATTATACTACTATACATACACATACTATAAAAATATGTTAGATTGTACACTTTCATAAATTAGAAGTTAAGACTATGCAAAATGTTTTGTTTTGAAACTAAGGGCCAATCCCAATTGCCTATTTTACATCCCTTGGCCCTAATCCTCGGTTTTGCGCGTTCACGCGTAGGGCTAGGGTTGTCCCAATTCTCTTGTGATCGAGTGTTAGGGCTTAGGGGAAGGGCCAGGTAGCCCTCGAAATGGAGATTTTCCAGAAGCACACTTGAAACCGAGGCTTATGTCATCGCAAACGGGCTGACCCAAACTTAACGTTAGTTACCAAGTCCCTGTGCTAGCTAGTTAGCATGTTACGTATATAGCTAGCACAACTTGTTTGCATCATACAAACCTCAGATTGATCCACCAGAATTCCCAGGCGATAAGCTAGCCATCTTCTTTGTCATATTTTTTTCACGATTGGCTGCTGAATACCGAGGATGGCTACGCAAGAAAACGGTTTTGTGAGATTTGAAATGTCCAGCAACAAACAGTTTATTTTTGTTTTGTCGCGTCTGTTTTGTCAAATCAATGCCTTCCACGACTGCTGATGGCGTATGAGGATCATCATGGGTGGCCCCAATTCGTAGAGCCAGATTTCAACCCTTACCCCTTGTGACTCCGTTTCGAGGGGCAATTCGAAAAGCAAAACGAAGGGCTAGGGCCAAGGGTTAGGGCCTAGGGGTGTAAAATAAGCCACTGGGATTGGGCCCAATATCAAGTATTTTTCATCTACAGAGAGGAACTGAAGGTGATCTTGTGCCAATACATTTTGGACACTCACATCCACATTGAGCATGTGAGAAAATTCTGCGACAGGCTCTCGAAATGGATTCCTCAGAGGAAAATGGAAATTCAGATGATGGAGGACATCAAGGGGCGAGCAGACCAAATAGATCTACAATTTGACAAATCTCTTAACAATTGGGAGAAGGCAAAGGTCTTTGGGAAAAACATAAAAAGCATGTTCACTCCTCAACACCTTGAGGACATCAAAGATGAGGAGCTGCAGAAGGAACTGACTGGTGTGCTACAGGACACACTGGGAGGACTGGAGGAGCTTCACTCCTTCCTAGATGCAGTAGAGAAGCTAGCTGTCACCTCGCTGTTTGTGTTTGAAGAAGAAAACCCATTTTCATGTCTGCCTGAGGGGATGAGTCCATTGGGCGTCCAAGTTGTTATCAATGCTGCTAGGCTGGCAAGTCCTTTTCTCATTCCCTTGAGGAGGAAGGCAGAAGCTTTCTTTGTTCCTAGCCTCCACAATATAGAGGTGCTAGCCCTCCAGCTGGAAAAGTATATCTCCTCCACCAAAACTATTTGTGAGAGGATGGAGAAAAGGTAAATGTAAATTTATTTGCATATTAGCATCATTTGAACTACCAAGTAGCATGTGGCAATACCTAACTGAAACCACTAACATTTCAAAAAGCAAATATGTGTTTGTACTCGACATGCAATGCATTGTAAACTGTTTAAAATAATATTTTTTAAATATATTATAAAATATATTAACATAATTATATTCTAAAATATACATATATTTATATTATAAAATTATATTGCTCTTCAGTCTTTTTTTGGAGAAGAAGAAAAACAATGTTACGCTCTGTCTCAGTGAGGATTTGAGTGAAGAATCTGCACAAAATCTACTCTGCCATATGAAAGGCCTGATTCATATAAGGTCTGCATCCCTGGCTGGCGATCAAGTTGGATACATTTTCTAAAGTATTATCAATGAGAGTTGAGATACATACAATACTGTTGTAATTGTTCAGATTTTTTCTATTATACGGCAGGATGGACAAGACCTTCCGACTGGCATTCATGTTCCAAGAAGACGGCAAACATTTCATTAGCCTGTTCAGCCAGTGCAAGCCCAGAATGCTGCAGTTTCTGACTGAGCTGGAGAAGCATGCCGTTCAGCTAGACAGAATGAGTACAGGAGCAAAGATCTCTAGTGTGGCAGGCAGCTCTGTAGGAGTCGTTTCAGGAGTCCTGTCCATTGTGGGCCTTGCTCTGATCCCAGTAACGCTTGGGGCATCTCTTACTCTTACCATGACAGGTGTGGGCCTGGGGATCACCAGTGGAGTCAACAGTGCAGTCACTACTCTCACGGAGATGACGGTCAATGAAAGAGAGAAAAAGAAAACCAATGATGTATTCACACGTTTCATGGAGGATGTGCAGAGCCTCCAGGAGTGTCTGGAGCAAGTAGCCAACAGAACCCATTGCAATTTTAAAAGTGATAAAATGGGAATTGCTAAGGTAGCAGGAAACGTTGCTGTCAAAGTTTGTACTATTGGAAAAGGAATAGATGGCTTAGTTGACTTGGCCTCTACGGTGAAGCTGTTGAAAAGTGAAAATGTAGTGGCTGGAGTCAGTAAAGTGGCCCTTCAGGAAGCTAAAGCAGGCCGAAACCTGCCCAGACTAGCAGCTGACATCCCAGACTTGGGACAGGCTGCTGTCAGGGGCCCTCTTGCCCTCACCAAGTCTGCTCGGGCTGGCTTCATCACACTCAATGCTCTCTTCATTGGCATGGATGTCTTCTTCATCTGTAAAGACAGCATTAGCCTAGCTAGAGGAAAGAAGAGTGAGGTCTCACAGCTTATTCGAGCCAGAGCAGCACTGTGGCAGTCCGAGATAGACGCGTGGCAGCAGATGAGAGACTCTCTATACAAAGCCATGCTAACATCAGGGGAGAACCACAGCCTTCTGGAGATACCACTTTATATTGAAGAGACAGGATAAGGAAATTAAATTTTTGCAAGGGTAAAAAAAACTTGGCATAAAGTTGTTTTGAGAAACAGAACAAATGTCTACCTAGGCTGCCTACTCACATGATACTTTCTTTATACATTTGATTGTCTTTCACTTTGTTCTGGCTCATAATAACTTTTTTCTATATATAAATTGACTGCCAAGAAATGGTATCATCATACCCTTCTATATAGGATTTTAATTTTAACTAGATGCATTAATCTCTTTAAGTTAGGAGATCTTAAATGCCCTTCTCAATCTGGGTTCCAAATTGTATTTTTAGAATTTTAACTAGATGCATTAATCTCTTTAAGTTACGAGATCTTAAATGCCCTTCTCAATCTGGGTTCCAAATTGTATTTTCGTCTGTTAGTCTAATTTTGAAATTGCACACTGATATATTGTAATAGGCTTAAAGCTTTTTTAAATAAATATTGTAGTATTCTTATTGATGAATGTTACGGCCACCCATATTTTGGTGTCCGTATTGTTTGTATTGTGTATGCGTGTTTGTGTGTTCTGTCTTCCCTTCTGTTTTTCCTTTTTCTATTCCCTTCATTCAGATATTCTGCCTGCTTTCCGTTGGTTCCCTCCCCCCTCATCAAACACCATCAGCCATCCGTTGACGGACCTATCAGGAGACGATCCGTCTACTTTCAAACCTTTCTCCCCGCCAGTCTCGTCAGAGCAAGATTAGTTTCTGATTCTGTGTTTGTATTGGTGTTCCTCTTTAGCTTCCTCTCAATTAGATAAGGTATATCGTTTTGGTATTCTGTGTTCTGTGTATTTAGTAGAGGGTTTATTTCTGGTGTCATTTGTCTGTTTGTTAGCTACCAAGTGCTAACCCAGATATTCAGTTGGTTAGATTTCCTTTTTCGATCCTTTGTTAGTCCCTGTACAGATACAGCTTTTCGTTTGGTTCTCCCATAGCCCTTTTTCATCCTGTATTATATACAATGTTTAGTTTCTTCGTTACCGGTTTTCCCCCCTTTTGATCCTGTATTATATACAGCTCATTATTATTTTTGATCCAGTTTCCCCCCCTGTATAACCAGTACTTGGTAGGCTACTGTGTTCTGTTTTGTTACATTTTACATCCCTGGTTTGCCTGTACGCGGTACTGTGATTTATTTTCTCCCGGAGCGCGGCTAGGTTAGATACCCATGTCTTTACATTTTACGACACGTAGGGTATTCTTTTTCGCAACATTCGTTTAGGAGCGGTGCACTGCCACCCGTGTAGTTTTGACAGCAAACTGTTATAGGCAGCTTAGCTCTTTTGTTTGTTTCTTTGAATTGGCACCGTTCGTGTAGCCGTGGTATCCCTTTTGTTTTTCTGGGTCCGTGTACGTGTGTCCACATCTCCCCACCGCCACGCATTCTCTGGAAAGTGTTCGGTCCTTCAGTGCCCTAGATCAGCCCTATAGCTGAAGGGTCGTAACAATGAAAATAAACTATACTGAGTACTAATCACAACAGAGGAGCCTCTTCATTCCAACTGAGCATTTATTAGAAAGATCCAGTAGTATTGCTGTCAAAATTAGGCTGGATTTGTATGGGGCGCCAAGTGTAAGCTAAAATCAATGTTTTTTTTTGTTAGATTTACACTAAATCTCTCATGTTTTCTCAAGATTTAAGTGAAATTGTATCCTATCTTAGCTTTACAAATGTTAAGAAAATTACTTGAATGTATATTTGAGTGGATTGGAACATATTTTATTTATATATCTAAAACATTTTTAAACAATATATATAGACAGCTGTGAAAGTCCCACATTTCACATATTGGAAACAGTATCTTGATTGCCCCACAACATGACCAAAAACGATGCACTACAGGTGTAAGGCCATCCGTGTCATTCCAGCACCTGCTTCTATTAGGCTACATCTGACCTATCTGATATCACTCAGACTGAGTGTTGTGTTTGATAGCTGTCGGTCCATTCGCTATTCGTTCTGTGTAATTAATTGGCGACCAATTTGTGTAAAGGGCTTTGAGTCGCGAGAAAAGCGCTAAAAACTAAATAAAATCAATTATTATTATTCTTATTATTATCTATAAGGTTGTGCTTAAAGGACAGTCAAGCCACACTAGATGTCGTTCATTTAGAAAGAACTGCGCTTTCTAGGCTGAGCTACTGGATATCAAAGTGTCAAATTTGAATGTATATTGTCTGTGTTTTTTGCATGCTGTTGTCAGCCTAATGATTAAGGATTTAGTTAGAGTTGAAGACCTTGTGTGTCCATAAAAAGTCACACAAGATACAAAATAAAACTTAGTTTTTTAGAACTCATGTTTGGTATCCTTTTTTTTAGTTTGTAGGTTTTTCATTGCTGACTATTTGGAGAAAGCGTGGAAGATAAGAAAGCATGCACTGTACCAATGATGATTGTTTGTATAAGTTTGTTTAAAATGGAACTGAAAAGGTTATGTTCATATAAAAACTGTGTCTTGTAACCCCATGAGGGATGGACCAAATTTGGTAAGACACAAAAATAAAGATTAATTTAGTCATTCATTCATTGTGGGTGATATTATATTTTCTTTGCACCTTTGTTTTACAGAATCACAATGCAGAACATTTGATCTGAATATGATCATTGATGTAAAATCTCTTTATTAAAAACTACATCTGATTTAATCACAAGAACGCCTTTGATAGGAGAGGGGCTCATTCATTGTAAGTGAGCGAAAGTAAAATGAGAAGCTAAATAAATACAATATAGGGAAACTATCTTTACATTTATTTTATAGTTCTGACAAATTTAATCTAATCTCATTGAAACCATTGAGTCTCCCCCTGCTGGAGGATATGTTCACGTGCGTACGGACATTTCCCACTTGCTTCATTATTCTCTTTGATATTTTATTTCTTTTATTTCATGTTTTATTAAGCAAATGTGTTACTATGAGCAATTTCCTTTTTTTTGTAAACTATGCGATGTCCCGTAAACATATTTTTGATTATGCCAATTTATTTGTTCAAACAAAAATATAAGCCACTTTGTTTTTAATTGTCTGGATTTAATTCTTAAAATGCTAGGATCAATGTGCTGATGGTTGTAGAGGCATGGTAAGCCTGTTGGTATAGAAAGAAAAGGTAGAGATGAGACTGTAAGTCATTTTTAATTGGGCTTTTACTAACTGCCAGAGACCCAAGCTCCTCTACAGCTCAATTGGCAAGTGTACATCTCTCGATACTGGATAAACTGTGCACAGGTTCAAGCCCTGCTATTCCTTAAGTTACAAAACTTTCCTGCATTTCCATGTTTAAATATCCTGAACAAGATCACTAGTAGTGGAGTTTTCAAGTAGCTCAGTAGGTTAGTTCTGTGGTGACCATGTAAGACATGTGTTTGAATCCCATTCCTTTATGGTGCAATAGTCACTCCGTTTAAAAAGACCATTCTAGTTCCAGTGGTGGCTGGTGAAAAGTATTCTAGGTGGGGCTGTACCACATTCAGTCAGCTTCACAGATACTTTTAAAAAACCTACAAATCACTTAATTATTAAATTCATGATTGTTTATGTTCTACAGAGAGAGCATAGCCAGAGCATTCAGGCGATCCTGTGTCATGCTCTTCCTCAGGTAGGTCTTGATCCTCTTCAAAGTAGAAGCGTGTCAGCTTCCAAAAAAGACCTACATTGTGGGTTTGAATCTGGCCAGAGCTTTAATATTAGTCTTTATGTCAAGGTGTAAATATGCTGAAGGATACCTCATCTACAGAGCTGCCCAGCTGCCCAGCTGCCCAGCAGCTCAGTGGGCTAAAGCTGGGCTTACTGACGCTGTAAGTCTTAGAGGCCTGGATTCAAATCCAGGTTCCTGACAAAATAAGTGTTTTTGAATCCTAACATTTAAATGTGCTTGTCGACAATACCTAAGCGCCGTCACCAGACGGCTCAATGAGTTAAAACGAGGGCCGACAACGTAACAGAATAGTGACTCGGGTTCCAATATAGTATCTTTCTAAAGGTTTGTCTTTGTTGCATGTTTAAATTAGGGGGACTAGCTGTTGTCAGGGTGGCTCTCAGGTAGCTCAGTGGGTTAGATGCTGACAAGTCAATGGGCTAGGTTGTGTGTTCAAATCTGACTGGAGGCTTACTGTTATTTCTTCTACCTTTATGTCAAGGTGTTAATATGCTAACGGAGACCTTGTTATCAAAGCTGCCCAGTAGCTCAGTGGGCTAAATCTCTGGTTAATATGGGTGATAGTCTTAGAGGCCTGGGTTCAAATCCCAGATCCTCTTACAAAAGTGCTTTGAATCCCTTCGTTTAAATGTGCTTGTCGACAAATTCTGAGCACGGCTGTCAGATAGCTCCACGAGTTAAAAGAAGTGCAGACACTGTGACAGAGCAGCATGGTCTCCAGTCGGTTTCATATTGCAAACCGTTTGTCTTTGTTAACATGATCAAATAAGGTGGAGGAGAGGCTGTGAGAGGAGCTGTCAAATAGCTCTGTGTGTTAATGCTGCAACGTG
This sequence comes from Galaxias olidus, assembly GCA_026901105.3. Lineage (NCBI taxonomy): Eukaryota > Metazoa > Chordata > Actinopteri > Galaxiiformes > Galaxiidae > Galaxias > Galaxias olidus. The sequence continues at coordinate 17,652 of JAPMUY010006938.1, read as the reverse complement.
AACTCGTTGCAGCGCAGGTTCGAATCCTGCATTGACCAGTGGTGGTTGTTACAAAATTAATGTTGAGTTGACTAACCGTGTCTCCTTTCTCCCCTAATACAGAAGCTGATTCCTGAGGATGTCCTGACCTCATCGCTGAATGATAAGGTGAGTGGGGAGGGGGTTGTCCTGACCGGTACAAGGGCAGGGACACCCCTGGGGGAGGGTGGGGCAGGAGGGGAAAGACAGGGGGGGCTGGCCCCCTGGGAGGAGGAGAAGGGAAATGCTGGGCCTTCGAAGTCCTGTGCAAAAGAAAATATGTACTTTGCAGAAGTCACTCAATTTCTTTTACACACAGGACTTAGAAGGCCCACCATTTCCCTTCTCCTCCTCACAGGGGGCCAGCCCCCCCTGTCTTTCCCTCCCCCGGGGTGTCCCTGCCAGTCAGGACAACCCCCTCCCCACTCACCTTATCATCCAGCGATGAGGTCAGGACATCCTCAGGAATCAGTTTCTGTATTAGGGGAGAAAGGAGACACAGTTAGTTCACTCAACATGAATTTTGTAACAACCACCACTGGTCAATGCAGGATTCGAACCTGCGCTGCAACGAGTTCACGTTGCAGCATTAACACGCAGAGCTATTTGACAGCTACTCTCACAGCCTCTCCTCCACCTTATTTGATCATGTTAACAAAGACAAACGGTTTGCAATATGAAACCGACTGGAGACTTGCACCCCTGCCAGTCTGTGCTGTCACAGTGTCTGCTCTCATTTTAACTCGTAGCGCTATCTGACAGCCGTGCCCAGAGCCAGTCGAAACGCACATTTGAATTTAGGGATTCAAAGCACTTTTGTAAGAGGATCTGGGATTTGAACCCAGGCCTCTAAGACTATCACCCATAGTAACCACAGATTTAGCCCACTGAGTTACTGGGCAGCTTTGATGACAAAGTCTCAGTTAGCATATTAACACCTTGACATAAAGGTAGAAGAAATAACAGTACATCCTGAGTCAGATTCGAACCCACGACATAACCTACTAGCTTGTCAGCATCTAACCCACTGAGCAACCTGAGAGCTACCCTTGCAATAGCTACTCCACCTCATTTAAACATGAAACAAAGGAACACGGTTTGCAATATGAAACTGAGACAAGACTTAGACCGTCCCATTGGCTGCACTTCTTTTAACTCGTTGAGCTATCCGATAGCCATGCTCAGAACTTGTCGGCGAGCATATTTAAATGTAGGGATTCAAGCACTTTTGTAAGCGGAACGGTGATTTGAACCCAGGCCTCTAAGACTCCCACCCACAGTAACCACAGATTTAGCCCACTGAGCTACTTCGCTGAGCAGGTCTCCGTTAGCATATTTACACCTTGACATAAAGGTAGATGGAATAACAGTCAACCTGAAGTCAGATTTGAACGCACAACCGTCTTTGTTGGAAACTGACACACTTCTACTTTGATAAGCATCAAGACCTACCTGAGGAAGAGCATGACACAGGATCGCCTGAATGCTCTGGCTATGCTCTCAATGGAAATCAAAAACATCCCTGACTAATAATAAAGTGATTTAGAGGTTTGCCACTCAGAATTACAGAATGTCCAATTACCTTTACAAATACGATGCCACACACACAAAAAGTTCCCCTGACCCCATTTGTTTTTGTAGTTCGCTTCAGCAAAATTTTATTGCGTAAAAACATTTCACGTTTCATATCGGCATTTAATAAATACTAATTGTGCAGAACGCCACACAGAAGCTAAGAACCGCCAACTTTTTGACTTACGGTTACAGCATTAACCTACTGAGTTTCATTGAAGCACATTTATCCAGTACATTTAAACTTAGGTACATAGGCAAAAGAAAGAAATGTAACAATACATTTTACTTGTATTGAGACCTGTTGGAAGTGTTAAGATATATATATATATATATATATATATATATATATATATATATATATATATATATATATATATATATATATATATATATATATATATGTATATATATATTTATATTTATATGACCTTGGCTTTAGATGTGGAATATCTTTTTATTATATATTTGTATTGCTCAAACTGTTGCTGGAGGACGAACGCAGCAATAAGTCATGGAGATGTTTGAGAGCTCCTCTCACACCCTTTACTCCAACTTATTGAAACATTTTAACAAGGAAATGCAATTTTAATATCAAACGCAAATGTATAAAAAAAAAATCAATTTTAATATTAAACACACATATACGTAAAAAAGCAAGATTTGAAATCTTGTTGATCTCTACGTTAGCAACACCTGTGTTAACTCGTTGAGCCACTTGGCTGATGAGGTTTTGTTAAACATATTTACACATTGGCCAACAGTAAAGACACAATCCATACTAGAAAACATGACGAAAGATTCGAGCCCACCACCTGTCAACCTAACCATTCACTACTTCAAACCACTGTACTACCTGAGAGCTCCTCTCACACATGTCAGTCCACCTTATATAAACATGGTTTAACAAAGTCATGCAGTACTATTACTGAACAAAGGCAATATTGTTTAAAATGTTTAACAATGTTGTTATAGCATCCATTGAAACTCAATGAGCTATCTGCCAGCTCAGTCTAAAAATGATCGTCCAGCGAATGTTGTCTCACAATCAAATTGTGTGATAAGGAGATGGATTTTAACCCACAGCTTAAAAAAAGAAATAAATGATTTCTCAGGTAACTCCATTATTAACCCACAGAGCTTGTTACCTCTTCTGAAAAGCTATTCTTCACAAAAGCTTTTTCAGTAGATCAGCGACAAGGGTTTGAGGCCATTGCAGAAACACATTGTTAAGTTCTCAACAGCTACTAGAGGGCACAATGAGTTGTCCTGTTTACACCTGCATTCATATTGATCAGATTTACACATTGAGCCATATGTTATAATAATCCATCACAAAATTTTAAAATACAATTCTCCATCGTACTGTGTACGTATCGTGTACCCCGCCTTTCGCCCTGTGTCGGCTGGGATAGGCTCCGGCCCCCCCGCGACCCTGTCAAGGATAAGCGGTAAAGCTAATGGATGGATGGATGGAATTCTCCATCGTTACTTTGGTAATGCACTCAGCAATCAGTCTTTCTGATGACATATATGACTTAAAAAAAAAGGCCGACGGTAGTTTAATTCCGTTTGGAGAGAGAAAATAATGACAACATCGAAAACACTTTGATAACTAGAAACTAAGTGGAAATTATTGTCGATCTTTTCAGTGCAATCCTGTCACTTGCATTACAGTGCGTTCAAAGAGTCAACGTGAACCAATAGTTTCTTGGCTGTAGGTACTGTCATAACCCATTTAACTTACAATTGAGAGAATCTGACATCATCAGAAAAGGTTTGCACAATTATTGGATATAATATGAGCGGAACCAAACATTAAAATAAAGACATTTCTAAAGTCACCTTCGGTACTAAGCAGTCGGACCGTGCACATTTAAATATCAGTTTGCCTCAGCAACTTCTGGTTGGCTGTGTAAAACTGTGACACGTACAACTAGAACAAAAACACATTCAACTAAGATTTGTTTTGTCATAAAATAAATGTTTGTAGTTATAGGCTTAAATTAAATTGACTCTACAGGAGGTGCCCAGATTATGCTGGTTGTTTTGGTAGGAAGCATTTAGTAAAGATTTTGAAACCTCTGTTGACAGCAGCTTGAAGATATTTAAGATTTTATTTTCTTCTTAAGGGCTGTTTGGTAGACTGTCTCATGTTGGCACAACACAGACCACCCTCATCCATTAAAACAAGCTATACACTGATACCACTACAGACTTTTAAACAAGAAATACACTGAGGCCACTTCATACATTTAAAGAAGATATACACTGAGGCCACTTCATACATCTAAACAAGCTATAGACTGAGACCACTACATGCAAGTAATACACTCGGACCACTACGTGCATTTAAACAAGCTGCAGGCTAAAACGTTTTAAACAAACTATACTCAGAGACTACAGTGTCATTTTAAACAAGCTATATGCAGGGACGGATTCACACAGTGGAATGTTAAAACTATCTCTGTAACAAATGTGGTTACTATCCTAATCTGATTAGACTGGTTTTCATGAATTCCCTTCTCTGATAATTCATTCGTTTCCTCATGACTGGCAGTGCTGGAGAAGACTCTCTCACATCAGCAAGTGCAGCCAGAGAGTAAATATTTTAAATATAAACCTTATAATGTTAATTAATTGTTGATATTTTCACTTTTGCAGAAAAAGATTAAATGGACTGTGATTCAACAGGTAAGGTTACATTTGTTGTGCTCTAATAGAACGGCTCATTTAGAGACACGGTATAAGAGTCGATTTAACAGCAGACAGGATGGCAAAGTCAACACAAGGCTAAGGTGAAAATTGGTTGCAGTTGCACAAATTCAAATGTGTTTCATTTTCATACTACCTCTATCTAACATGAACAACCTTTCATTAAATATTCAAGTAGATTCTTTTTATTTTTGTTTCTTTTTTTCAATACCAGATGTTATGTGTATTACCATCAGATGGTGCTTGGTTATTCTTTGTGTGGTAAGGTTACGGGTTATCGGAGAGCCAATAGGGGTATTCTACGCACAGTACGCTTTCAAAACGATTCACCCTTCTACAAGTCAATACAGAGAATAGGCACCTACTTTTGTAAAGGGTAGTGAACATATGGCCATTGTCATAGACTAGTCGTGGGTAAAAATTTATTTCAACACCCAATATTGCAAAAAAGTATTGGTGTCGTTTTCTCTATGAATATCCAATAGGGGATTTCCACGTAAATTAAAAGCCAAAATAAACATTCCATTTGATCATGTGACAGTGGTTCTACCTTTTTCCAGTGTTTAGCTTGAAGGAAGTTGGAACAGATATTTTATGAGCCTGAGAGTATTAAACAAAGTTATAAACAGTATATTTTAAATGGAGAGAATAAATAAATACTTTTTAAGTCAAAATATAGACCTTGTTATAGACTATTGGGAACACGTTTATTGCAATGTCCAATTTTATAAAAAGTATAGTTCTTGTATTCTCTTTTTGAATATCCAAGAGGGGATTCCCCACATACAGTACGTTTAAAAAACAATGCACCTTTCTGTTAGTCAAACCACAAAAACAAAAACATGATAATGCTTGTTGTATTGTAGTGTGTAGCATTAAAGAAGTGTACAAACTGGGCGAATATATTTTTAACGTAAAAACGTTTATGACAAACGTTCTATACCATTTAATGAAAATGGGGAGATAGGGCACATGGTTTTTAAAAAGAGAGTTAAAATATAGACCTTGACTAAGACTAGTGGGTCATCTCTCTTGGCAAGAGGCAGGAAAAGGAAGAGAACATGAGTGCTGCCACCAGCCCAAAATTATTTAAACTGTTATGTAAAGTATTGTGTTACTGTAAACAATTATATTGCAAATTGTCGTTGAACTCTCTCTTGGATTAACTAATCACACTGAAAATGTTGGAACGATTCGTTAATTTAACCTAAAACACTATGCCCAAATGTGAGTAAAACAGATTAGATTAAGAATAGTGTTCTCTGGACAACAACAACTTCCATCTTCATTTCAGGAATGCAGCCTAAAGGAAGTGCTATCTGAGAGATTGGCTAAGCGGCTTAAGCCAGGTGTCATAACTGTATTACGTGTCCCACAGTTTTTGATTATCCATACATTATGATTAGACAGCTGCTTTATAAGAAAGGACATTTTAGTAGCATATTGTTCTTCTAGAGTAGCTAGACGTTACAAAAAGAAAAGCATGAACGATTTTGATTCAATGTTGCAAAAGGACAATAGCCAGGGACACAGACTAATAATGCAGCAATTGCTTAAAATTGGAAGACCTTATAGTTTGATGCACAGGCAGAAATTCTCTTATCAGTCTTTTCCTTGGCTAAAAAGAGAATACATGACCGTAATTGGCTCAGAATGTAAATTCAGGTAATTCAGTTACGTTGCACGTTTTTCTAAACCAGCTACGCCTGCCAGTAAACGCAGACCACAACTCACAAGACCAGTTTTGAATTCAATATATTTTTGTATATTTATTGTATGTTTGTATGTGTGTTTTTGACAAGCTTTGTTACTGTTTCACATTTGTGTTCAGAGTTTTCAACGGTTTTCTAGGCAGAAAAAGACTGTAAATGAGCCAGAATGAACCAGAGTGGGGAGACAGAGGAGGCGGTTGCGGTGGTTAAGAGGATTGCCTTTAGGGAGGCAAAGGCAAAAACACGGAGGTACGGTTAGAACTTCAACAAACAAAAAATGTCAATATTTTAGACTTAAAAATCATGAAAATTAACTGACAATTAAAATGGTTTACTTTGGGTTATTACCTGTATTGGTTTGCTTTTGTTCCTTTGCTGAATTACTTATTGGAGCAAAAATGTAGCTAAGGTGAATCTTATTTGTGTCCAAGTCCCCATCAGCAGGAGAAACCAGACTCCCCTTCACCCAGCTGTGTCTCCTTAAAGGCGAGGGACCAGTCCGTGGTCAAACCTGCTAGCATCAGTAACAGAGACCCCTCTGCTGAGTCATGGTAGGTATATTAACAAACAACAAAGGGCTTTTTACTGAAAAAGGCCAACATTATAAACAATTTGCAGTGTGATCGATGATGACAGTGCATGCATGGATTGTAGTGTGTGTAAACTACATGGTTTCATTGTTAATGTCAGTCCAATCAAATTGTGGGTTCTACCACTTTCATTCAGCAATCTTTTTTTATTCAAGTAAGGATTCTTGCAGAAGCATTCTGAATATGCGGTTTAGGGAGGTATTTAGGACCTTTCATGAATTATAGAGCACTACAATTGTCAAGTCTTAATGAAAGTATTCAAGTCAGTGTGTCCTGATTAAAGTACCAAGCTTAAACCAAAGTGTCTGATTTAAGAAGAAGTCCCTGTGTTTCTACCAGGGTCCAGCAGGAGAGACCAGTCTCCCCTGTACCCAGCTGTCTGTCCATGAAGAGTGACCAGTCTATGGTGAAACCTTCTAACCTCAGTAACGGAGACACATCCAACAAGACATGGTAGATACCTCAACATTACTCTGAATGTGCATCCGACTGGGACCTGCATGAACTAGCCAAGTTTAATAAAGTGGCATATTTAAGAAAATGTCCTCATGTGATTGTACCAGGGTCCAGCAGGATAGTTCAGACTCCCCTGTCCCCAGCTGTCTGTCCATGAAGAGTGACCAGTCTATGGTTAAACCATCTAACTTCAGTCAAGGAAACTTTCCTACTGAGACAAGGTAGGACCATAAACCTTACTGTTATTTTCTATTCAAGTCAGTGTGTCCTGATTAAAGTACCAAGCTTAATAAAGTGTCTGATTTAAAAAGTCCCTGTGTTTCTACCAGGGTCCAGCAGGAGAGACCAGTCTCCCCTGTACCCAGCTGTCTGTCCATGAAGAGTGACCAGTCTATGGTGAAACCTTCTAACCTCAGTAACGGAGACACGTCCAACAAGACATGGTAGATACCTCAACATTACTCTGAATTTGCATCCGACTGGGACCTGCATGAACTAGCCAAGTTTAAAAAAGTGGTATATTTAAGAAAAAGTCCTCGTGTTTGTACCAGGGTCCAGCAGGAGAGACCAGACTCCCCAGTACCCAGCTGTCTGTCCATGAAGAGTGACCATTCTATGGTTAAACCATCTAACTTCAGTCAAGGTGTCGTCTCCACTCCACCCGGGTAAGGCCTTCTACAAACCACTTTTAGTGTGATCAAAGTGGTTCTCTTGTGTTACTACCAGGGTCCATTGTTCGAGAACAGATAAGAAAAAGTCCTCATGTAATTCTACCTAGATTTGTCTCCATAAAGTATAAATGTTTTAGGTAGCCTCTATTTTATTAAACTGCAATAAAGTGACCACTTGACTCGAGATGGAAGCATAATTTCTTAAACATTGGAATCAACAAATGTGCCACATTTATTACTGTGGACAGTGGTAAAGTTGATTGTTATGTCAAATTAATGTGCATGTGTGTGTTTGTGTGTGTTTGTGTGTGGACAGTAACCTGTGTGTTTTGTCCAAAGGGAGCACCAGCGGAGATCAGGGATGCACAGTAGTCAGTCGGCCCAGGGTCATCAAAAGGACTTCAACTCCACATTCAGGGTGGCACTCAAGAATATTTTCTTTAAAAAACAAAACAAAAAAAAGACAAATGGTTTACATGGTATCAATCCATTATTTCAAAGTAAGCTCAATCAAAAAAAGTATATGTAGAATTTATTTGGGGTTCCAATCAGGCCCTGTACCTCCTGGATATTTTGTTAAAGCCACAATGTCTCCAAAAGGCTCCAATGGAAGCTCTGACATATCAGGGACACCATCTCTCTATACCCACTCTTGGCATGGCCAGATCTTAAATTTAAAGAAGTCTAATGCACACCATCTTAAAACACCCAGCTCAGCAGGAAACGTACCTTCGGTCCAGAGTTCTTCTGCACTTCCTTATTCTATTCATGTAGGTTTAGAACAGCTCGCTCAGCAGGAAACTTGCTTTTTGTTTGTTTGTTTATTACGAGCATGGCTAGGATCTTTTTGTTTAGTTTCAGCCACAACCTTTGGCTACTTCTTTCAGCTATGTTTGATGTGCATTGTATTGACTGGTGCAAGTCGTTGCGGTAGATCCCTGTTTCTTTCTAAATATCAAAAAAGTCATGCCACTTCAATGGGGCAAACTTTTTGTAAGATATTGTCAAAGTTATGTAAACCAAAAGGATTTTAAATTATTAACCCATTTACCACCATTAATTATTGAATTCAAGTTTAATTGAATGTATTCAGTAATAATTGTTTGTTTTGGTCTGTTCCAGCTACTTGAAGAGAATGTGATTACTTTTGTGAAGAAAGAGCTGAAGAGGGTTGAAAAGATTTTGACTCCAGGTGACTCCGATTGCTTAGAGAGTCAAATGGAGGATGAGGAGTGGATGGCTGGTGGGGAGGAGGTGCAGAGGAGCAGCGCCAGAGAGGGAGCTCTGAAGATTGTTCTTCACTTCCTGAGGAACATGAAGCAGCAGGAGCTGGCTGACACTCTGGAGTTCAGTAAGAGGCTCTGCCTTCAGTCTGTCATACTGTACTGTACATGAGGAGAGTTAGAGCTGTCTGTCATACTGTACTGTACATGAGGAGAGTTAGAGCTGTCTGTATCAGTCTGTCATACTGTACTGTACATGAGGAGAGTTAGAGCTGTCTGTATCAGTCTGTCACACTGTACTGTACATGAGGAGGGTTAGAGCTGTCTGTATCAGTGATACTGGAGGGTTAGAGCTGTCTGTATCAGTGTGTCATACTGTACTGTACATGAGGAGAGTTGGAGCTGTCTGTCTCAGTCTGTCATACTGTACTGTACATGAGGAGAGTTGGAGCTGTCTGTATCAGTCGCTGACACGCTGGAGAACAGGAAGATTATCTTTTTTCAGCCTTTCATAATGCACTTTTGCACATGAGGAAAGTTAGAGGTCATCAGGGGAACCTCTTTAGTCTGTCACATTGTGCAGTATTGGACATGAGGAGAATTAAAGCTGTCGATATCGCTCTGTCACGCTATACTGTATTGTACTAAGAGAGTAAGAGCTGTTTGTATAAACATAATTCCCTCAGTATTTTGCAGTAGACTGTATTATAGATAAGGAGCCTTTACTGCGATCTCATTTTGTTTGCACATAAAACTTATTTAAGTGACATTCAATAGATGCCCATTTTGACTGATGTTTACATCTTCTGTGGTTTAAGGTCCTGCAGATATGCATGCTCTTATGTGCCAACGTAAGCTAAGAACAAATTTAAAGAAAAAGTTTGAGTTTGTATTTGAGGGAATTTCTACGGAAGGAAGCTCAACCCTTTTGAATCAGATCTACACAGATCTTTACATCACAGAGGGAGGGAGTGGAGAAGTCAACACTAAACATGAGGTCAGACAGATTGAAACGGTGTTTAAATCAGGGAGACCAGAAACACCAATCAAAGTCAATGATATATTTGAAGTCCCACCTGGACGAGATAAACCAATCAGAACAGTGCTGACAAAAGCAGTGGCTGGCATTGGTAAAACCTTTTCTACACAGAAGTTTACTCTGGACTGGGCTGAAGGAAAAGCCAACCAAAAAATTCAGTTCATATTTCCAATTCTTTTCAGAGAGCTACATTTGTTGGACAAGAAAAAATACAGTTTGATGGAACTTCTTCATCAATTCTTTATAGAGATCAGAAAAGTCACCAACTTCAGCGAATATGAAGTTTTATTTGTACTTGACGGTCTGGATGAATGCAGACTTCCTCTGGACTTCCAAAACAATGAGATCTGGACTGATGTCACAGAGCCAACAACAGTGGACGTGTTGCTGACAAACCTCATCAAGGGGAATCTGCTTCCCTCTGCTCGCCTTTGGATAACCACCCGACCTGCAGCAGCCGATCAGATCCCTCCTGAGTTTGTGGATTTGGAGATGGAAGTACGAGGATTCACTGACTCACAGAAGGAGGAGTACTTCATGAAGAAATTCCACAATGATAAATTGGCCAGCAAAATCATCTCCCACGTCAAGACATCAAGGAGCCTCCACATCATGTGCCACATGCCAGTTTTCTGTTGGATCACTACTAAAGTTCTGAAGCCAATGCTGACAGACCAGAGTGGAGAGCTGCCCAAGACCCTGACTGAGATGTACATCCACTTCCTGGTGTTTCAGACCATAAAGGCTAACAGCAAGTACCATAGGATAGCTGAGACAGATCCACACTGGAATCCAGAGAGCAGGAAGATGATTGTGTCTCTGGGAAAACTGGCTTTTGAGCAGCTGCAGAAAGGCAACCTGATCTTCTATGAATCAGACCTGACAGAGTGTGGCATCGATATCAGAGCAGCCTCAGTGTACTCAGGAGTGTTCACACAGATCTTTAAAGAGGAGAGAGGACTGTACCAGGACAAGGTGTTCTGCTTTGTCCATCTGAGCATTCAGGAGTTTCTGGCTGCTGTCTATGTGATTCTCTTGTTCTTCAACAACAAGGAGAATGTCATGGATGAACCAACATCAACCTCCAAACAATCTCTTCACAGCGTCCACAAGGTAGCAGTGGACAAGGCCTTACAGAGTAAGAATGGACACTGGGACCTGTTCCTACGCTTCCTCCTGGGCCTCTCTCTAGAGACCAATCAGAGGCTCCTACGAGGCTTGCTTGCACAAACAGGAAGCACCTCAGAGACCAATCAGGAGACAGTAAAATACATGAAAAAGTCAATGGAAGAAAAAGATCTCCTTCCAGAGAGAGGCATCAATCTGATCCACTGTCTGAATGAGATGGGTGACACTTCTCTAGTAAAGGAGGTCCAAGGCTTTCTAACCAGAGGAGGTTTCCAACTGGAAGATCTGTCACCTGCCCAGTGCTCTGCTCTGGTCTTTGTACTGGTGACTACAGAAGAGGAACTGGACATTTTTGACCTGAAGAAATACTCCAGTTCAGAGCAAGGTCTTCTAAAGCTGCTGCCAGTATTAGAGGCCAAAGCACCCAAAACTCTTCTGTGAGTCAACCAAAAATACTTGTTTACTCAAAAATACAAACAAATGAAGACTCAATAACATTATAATTAATAACATGTAATTATAACCAAAGGTTTTGTTTTCATTAAACATAATTGGTGCCATAGAGCTGTCAGTGAGAACAGAATAAATTGTTTTACTTACCAATTAAGATAATTATTTTGTTATGATAATAATAATAACAGGTTGTTAAGTTATTAAACATTACTGTAGTGTTGTCATAATTACAATATTAAGTGTATTCATATTATTTATCATACTTATTACAATACTTCTGATTTATCTTTACATAGACTGTCAGGCTGTTCACGCACAGAGAAAGGCTGTATTAGTCTGGTATCAGCTCTGAGGTCCAACACCTTCCACTTAAAAGAGCTGGACTTGTGCAACAATCGGCCAGGACTCTCAGCAGTGAAGCTATTCTCTGTTTTACTGGAGGATCCCCACTGCAGAGTGGAGACACTGAAGTGGGTATCTATTGTCCTTGAACACTAGGAATGTAGGAAGTAGTATGAACGTTTACGATACATTTTCTTCAGGCTGTCTGGCTGTGTGGTCAGACAAATTGTCATTGTTATTATAAATTAAATGCTTATAAATAATAAATAAAATAAATTATGTTCTGTGCTGGTAGATTATAGATAAAAAAGAGTTATGACTGAAGTTTTATTCAGCTTAATACCCTAATAGTGCAACTTCTTTTTAAATCAAAGCGTTCCGAATTAAGATATGCAAAATCAAAATGTAGCTGCTAAATAAATGTAAAGCAAGTTAAGCACACAAACAAAAATAATCATGAAAAACAATCACTTGTTACTCTCCCACCTACTGTCTGTAGACTTTTTAACCTCTGTCCACAACGAGTGAATGGCTTGGACCAGGCAAAGTTAGTTTTTCAAGGTTACTGTCATCTGTTCCTGAATGAAAATTAAAATTTGTTTGGGTGAACATTGGTTTTCCTTCTATGTGCGACAAAGCTATTTCAGATTCACAAACATTTAATAACGGAGACAACAATATATTATTATAATTTTTTACAATTAAATTATGGGTGTTTCAACTTTGTATGCAAGAAAAGCATGCAACTTGACTCCACAGGGCCTCAACTATTCTTACTCTGTAAATTAGTCATTGTTATTATAAATGAAGTCATTTTGTAAATGCAGATTCACACGTCTGAAAATATGTTTTAAAATATATTTACATTTTTTTTTACAGTTATTTATAAATAACAATATTTGTGTGTGGAGCTGAAACAAACTTTTGGGAATCTACATATTTAGTTACATAATTCAGTTACTTTGTAAACGTTTTATACATAGATACACAGCAAACTTGTAATATACAGTATGTATGTGTACTTAAATATTCTATTTCTTATTCATCATATATTAATTTAATGACCTTTCGTGATATCTTCATATTTCATATCTGTATTTCTGACAGGCATTTCTGAAAAGTAGTGCCTCAGGTCTGTTATATTGAAGCTTCTATTAGGCAGAGCTACGTTGCAGCAGCCAAACAGACTACCTAGATACCTCCTCTGTTTTTGTTAAGGATCATTCAGTTGACCAGTTTGAAGCCCCAGGATTCGGGTCTGTTAAGGACCATGTTTATAATGATAACCCCTCCGCAGGCTATCAGGATTTGGGCTGACAAAGCAAGGCTTTGCTTCCCTGGCATCCAACCCTTCCCACCTGAGAGAGCTGGATCTGAGCTATAGTCAGTCAGGAGACTCAGGAGTGGAGCTGTTCTTTGCTTTACTGAAGAGTTCACTCTGCAAACTACAGACTCTCAGGTTTGTAGAATTGTAGAATAGAACAAAGGGTTTTAGTCTGAAGACTAAAACGCAATCCAAATATTAAATCATGTAAGATCTGAAGCAACGTATGTAATCAGAAGCACTAGTGTTTTCTTATTTTTTACAAATATATACCATTGTTGCTGTTGACCTCATAGAGGTAGCATTGCATTTAAAATGTTGCTTTCTCTGCAGGCTGTCCGCCTGTCAGGTCACAGAGGAAGGCTGTTCCTCTCTGGTCCCAGCTCTGAGGTCCAACCCATCCCACCTGAAAGAGCTGGACCTGAATAACAACGACCTGCAGGATTCTGGTGTGAAGCGGCTCTCTACTGAACTCGGTAGGGCTAACTGCAGCCTGGAGACGCTCAGGTAAGAGTTAGATTTGGAGGAGTAACATTTTCTAAAGTAATTTATGGAGGACCATCTGCCAACTGACTATATAGCTATATGTAAGAGTACCACATGCAGCATTATGATGGACTTGCATAGATCAGATTGATTCCCCTGGGCTTGTGGAATTTACACAACATCCAATAATTTATATTAAACATATTTGCATGTATAGTACTGACAGATGCATTGGCTTAACAAATCAATCAAATTCAATGACGCATATTTTATCAATGTATTTCAAAATTGCACTTGTTGGAATACAAATGTTTTTTATGTAAAAAAATAAGCTTTAATTGGAGACTCAAAGCTTTCATAAAGCTTTCATTGGAGACTCTCCAACACCCCCATTTTCTGGTAAATATGTTTACACACCCTTCATAATCAACCTCACCTCATTTTTCTGACATAGACATCACTCATTGATTACATATGCTCTACAGGTTACCACTCGAATAAAGTGAGGAACTTACCACTGTTGCTTTTTGTCGCTTTAGACTGTCGGGCTTTCGGGTCACTGAACAGGGCTGTGCTTCTCTGGCCTCAGCTCTGAGGTCAAACCCCTCTCATCTGACAGAACTGGACCTGAGCTACAATCACCCAGGACTCTCAGGAGTGAAGCTTCTCTCTGCTTTCCTAGACGATCCACTATGCAGTCTGCATACACTCTGGTATAAGAAGTATTAATTTATGCTGTGAACATCTTATTCAACCAGGTGTCTTATTCTCTTGGTTCCCCAAAATGTTTTCATCACGTATATTAATACATAATGATATGCTTTTTTCACCTGCACCTGCAGTGTGGATCATGGTGGAGAGATTAGAATCAAACCTGGACTAAGAAAATGTGAGGTTTGACCTATTACAAAAATAAACTTATAACTAGCTGAGGGTAGACTACTGCCCCAAAGCCATGCAGATTGAGAGAGAGAGAGAGAGAGGAGGGGGGTAATTGTCAAATTAATAATGGCAATTAATAAAATTTAGATTCATTGTCAGAGGAATAATGCCAATTAATAATATCTTTTGTTTTGGTCTCCCAATCAGATACCTGTGATTTCACGCTGGATCCAAACACAGTGCAGAGTAACCTCTCTCTGTCTGCGGGGAACCGAAAGGTGATATGTACTGAAAAAGGGCAGCACTATCCTGATCACCCAGAGAGATTTATACACTGCCCAGCGATTCTGTCCAGCGAGGGTCTGATGGGTCCACGCTGGTATTGGGAGGTTGAGAGGAACGGAGGGGGTGTTATTGGAGTGACATCTAGAGGAATCAGGAGGGGGGGGGATTACTGATAACTGTCGCCTTGGTTACTATGACATGTCCTGGAGTCTGGAATGCACTAGTAACAAATACACATCCTTCCACAAGGGGAAGTAGACTTGTATACTCGTCAACCCCTCCGGCTCCACCAGAGTAGGAGTGTATCTGGACTGTCCTGGCGGCACACTGTCCTTCTACAGAGTCTCCTCTGACACACTGACCCTCCTATGCACCTTCCACTCCACATTCACTGAACCCCTTCATCCTGGTTTCATCGTCTACTTTGACTCCTCAATGTCTCTGTGTTAGAAGTAGCAGAGTCCTGGAGGAACACATGCATTCATAGTTCCATCCCATTCTACAGCATCTTATTTTTCTTCTCCTTTTTTGTACCTCTGTCCTTCTCTGTCAGTTGTGTCCTCTTTTCTCTCCCTCTTGTCCTATTTTTCTTCCCTTTCTTATTTTCTCTAACTTTCTTTTGTTATCTTCCTCTCCCTTCTCTGGAGAAATGAACCAGTGACTTGACCTGAAACGTGCCATGAGAAAAGTAGCATTGTCTCACTTGTGCACAAGGATTTATATGATAAACTATGTTGTTTTATACTATCTATATTTATCGAATACTACAGATAATGAATAGCATGGTTTATTTAGATTCACTTTTTGGCTGGTTATCATAAAATCTGTACTGGTATTTTTGTAGTCTTGGGTTTTAGTTCACCCTAAGCTTCATAAACTAAAACACAAATTACAAACCTCAAGAATTTGCCCACTAAGAATCTGATATTCAGACTAAACATAATAAACCGTTTTAAACCATACAGGTTCTACACAATTTTGACACACATGTACAAGTGCATGATACAGTAATAAGTGTCATGTTTTTCTGAATGGGCCTAAGGCAAGACTTACATGATGTTGTTTTTACTTACAATGGTGTAAGACAATGGAAGACAAAAAAAGTATGTGGTGTAATATATAATTATTGTAAAACAAATTTTATGACTGTATTTGATTGCTTAAACCACCAAGTAAAATTGTTACTAGCTGAGCTCTGAATTGTATGTGTTTTTCTCAATGTCAACCTTTTATTTTGATACAGGGATTTCCTCCCTTCTAGAGCTTTGGTGTGTCCGGTTTTAAATTGTCTCCCTCTGGTGGCTGGTTAGTGGGAAGATATGCGATGGCAGTATCCTCCTATCTAGCATCAGATGCTGACGCTTCTACTAGCTGCATGCCCTCCATCAGATTGATCTTAAAAGCTAATCACAATCCACAGATACAGCTTTGGTAACTTAACTGTCAAAGAGTTCGGTAATAAATAAAACTTGTATTTTAATATGTCCCTGCTATTTGGGTAAAGCCAGAGAACCCCTTCAAATACTAAATACATAATAAAATGTGGAAAAGTGATGTTCCAGATGAACTGTATATACACACACACCAACAAAGAGGAATATACAGTGCATCCGGAAAGTATTCATACCCCTTCACTTTTTCCACATTTTATTATGTTACAGCCTAATTCCAAAATGGATTCAATAAAAAAAATGTTCTCAACACTCCACACACAATACCGCATAAGGACAAAGTGAAAAAGTTTTTTTAGAACTTTTTGCAAATGTATTCAAAGTAAAAAAAAATTAATCTCACATGTACATAAGTATTCACACCCTTTACTCAATACTTTGTTGAAGCACCTTTGGCAACAATTACAGCCTCAAGTCTTCTTGAGTATGATGCTACAAGATTCTTTGCAAATCGTCTCAAGCTCCATCAGGTTGGATGGGGAGCGTCAGTGCACAGCCATTTTCAGATCTCTCCAAAGATGTTAAATCGGGTTCAAGTCTGGGCTCTGGCTGGGCCACTCAAGGACATTCACAGACTTGTCCCGAAGCCACTCCTTTGTAATCTTGGCTGTGTGCTTAGGGTCGTTGTCCTGTTGGAAGGTCAACCTTCGCCCCAGTCTGAGGTCCGGAGCGCTCTGGAGCAGGTTTTCATCAAGGATCTCTCTGTACATTGCTGCATTCATCTTTCCCTTGATCCTGACTAGTCTCCCAGTTCCTGCCGCTGAAAAACACCCCCACAGCATGATGCTGCCACCACCATGCTTCACTGTAGGGATGGTATTGGCCAGGTGATGAGCAGTGCCTGGTTTTCTCCAGACATGACGCTTGGCATTCAGGCCAAAGAGTTCTATCTTGGTTTCATCAGACCAGAGAATTTTGTTTCTCATGGTCTGAGTCCTTTAGGTGCCTTTTGGCAAACTCCATGCGGGCTGTCATGTGTCTTTTACTGGGGAGTGGCTTCCGTCTGCCCACTCTACCATAAAGGCCTGATTGGTGGAGTGCTGCAGAGATGGTTGTCCTTCTGGAAGGTTCTCCCATCTCCACAGTAGAACACTGGAGCTCTGTCAGAGAGACCATCGGGTTCTTGGTCACCTCCCTGACCAAGGCCCTTCTTCCCCGATTGCTCAGTTTGGCCGGGCGGCCAGCTCTAGGAAGAGTCCTGGTGGTTCCAAACTTCTTCCATTTGCGAATGATGGAGACCACTGTGCTCGTTGGGACCTTCAATGCTGCAGACATTTTTTTGTACCCTTCCCCAGATCTGTGCCT
>JAPMUY010006935.1:0-51122 GCA_026901105.3 Galaxias olidus | reverse complement strand
CACTATGCAGAGCCTCAATCAGGAAAGATCTTAATTGACATTTGCACGCACAAAAGAAACACGGAGAACAAAGGCAACAATATCGCAGACGCAACGCAAACACACACGCCAGCGGACTGAACTGGAAGAAGCAGCGAAGAACGTGTGTGAAGTTTGCGCGAGCAAACACACACACACACACACACACACACACACACTTGTCAGCCCACACATCCGCGCAGATATCTGTGAGTTGCAGGCGTCCCTCCCAGCCCTAACTGGTTTGATTCCCTGCACCAAGTCTGAGAGGCATGTTAATCAGGACGGAGGGCTGCCAGCTCAGGCATACAGATCTCTCCCCGCCTCTGCCCATCTCTCCCTCCCTTTCCCCGTTCCCTCTCCCTATCTCTCTGTTTGCCTTATCTGTCTCTCCCCTCTCTCTCTCTCGCTCTCTCTCTCTCTTATTTTTTTCTTCTCTTCTCTTTTCTGCTTTTATATTTCCGCTCCTCCCAATCGTCATCCTATCCATCGTTATCTCTCCGTTCTCTGTTTACAGTTTATCTCTCTCCTGTTCACTTTCTGTCTCCCCCTTTCTTTTCTGTCGTCCTCCGTGTCTTGCGTCTGCCATTTTCTTTTCAGTAGTAATGCCTTTGGCCCTGTGCTGGAGTGAAGAGCTTTGTGACAGCGGGGACCGGGAATAGTTTATTCAGCGGCTCTTAGTTAAGATTTCTCATTCTCTTTTTTCTCCCCCTCCCTCGCTCCCTCTCCCTCAGCTTGGCAGCTTTATCGCCCCGGCCTCTCCTCCGCGTCTCCTCTTCTCCTCCTCCGCTCTCACGTCCCTTCGCCCCAGTCCCGGGTGCCGCTTCCCGACAGCGTTCCTGAAGACCGGGCTGCGAGGAGCAGATCCGGGTGGGTGGGCGTGGGCTGCGGCTGGACCGCTTCCAGAAGGGGGGAAGAGTTCCGGAAAAGGAGAGGGAGGATGAAGCTATGCTACGGGAAGAAGACGGGAGCTTAAAGGGCCCGGGTGGAGGTGGTGCTGCGTGCGGCCGTCGCTAAGGAGACGAGGGCCTAGGCGGGCTGCGAATTGAGTCACGACACGGAGCGATGAAGCAGGGGGCGAGCACTCAGCGAAGCCCGCAACAAAGCACACGTCCAGATGAGGAGCAGAAGCCGACGTGAGGGACGGGGAAGGGGGGGGGGGGGGGGGAAGGCCGACGGCGTGGGGAAAAGGGAGGGAGGAAAGAGAGAGAGAGAGAGAGAGAGAGAGCGGAGACAATGAAGGCGGACGAGCGAGACAAAAAGGCGGGAAGGGGGGGAGGGTGACAGAGGGGTGTCGAGAGAGGAGCGTGCCACACTGAGCAGCGTCGACACACGCGTGTGGAACAGAGCACAAAGAGGGAGCACTCTGGGACTCGGGCAGACAATGGAGGGAGGCCGGGACACAGATTGAAGGAGATGCTTCCTTCGGCCCTGACCCCCCCCATCCCGGCAGTCGGAGACGTGTCAGGGGCGGGCGGGCTCTTTTATTCGTGCTTACTCCAGCGAACACTCCTCTTCATTGGCGCTCGCATGACCCGCGGCCCTTCGAAAGGGAATAGCAGCGGCTAATGGTGCCTTGTTGTTTACTCATCCAATGACTGACATCTCCGTTTATGTTTGGTGTGGCCAGAGGGAGGGGCTCTTTGATAACGCCTGTGACGGGTTGGCCTTGCAAGGAGCCAATCGAATCAATGAGCGTTTTTTTCTCTTTCCAACCTGACGGTCTCTGCTCTGATTTGTAACTCCATTAAATTACTATAAACTACCTGATCACTGTTTGTTTTCCAATGCATACACAAAAGAAGACAATATTAAGTTGTTTTTCGAGACTATACAAACGTATACAGGCCTCTAAGAATCCCTTGACCAACATGGGAGAAAGAGTCCGACTCCCAAATAACAGAAGAGGACTGGTCAGAGACTCAGACAACTGCTACAAATTCAAGATGCCAGAGGGCGTCTGGATGGAGGAGTGTGGTTCTTTATCACTCCTAAATAAACAGCACTGCAAACGGGCACACAGAGGCAACGTGGAATATCAATTGGCTGACCATTTCCATATTTTCTGGGCCTGCCCGAAAATACAACCATTTTGGCAAAAAGGTGTCAGCTGAGATCAAAGAGATAATGGGAGTGGAGAAAAAATAAAAAGCGTCTGTGTGAAAGTATATCCATGAGGTGCCAGGCAAGGTGAGGTAAAGGTCCTCCAACACATGGCTTTTATATAAAGGTCTGCGCTCGTTCCCATCTAACCTTTAAGAGTCATTCTCTAAGCACCGCCGCAAGGTCCACATTCACCCCCATAAACACCAACCACAACCCCACAACGTCCCGTGGAGCACCCCTCACCCCTCACTCACGCAAAGCGCCATGGTGCTCTTTCCATTCCTTCCTCTGAGCACAGAGGACCTGTTTGCTCCGTAAATAGCAGGATAAGTGGCACGTCCATTGGTACGTGCTTCCTGGTTCTTCGGAGACAACAGGGCGACGCCGACCGGAGCAGGTCGAACAGGCCGGAGGCGAGCCCCTGCTGCGACTGTTGACAGATACATCCATTTAAAGCCCCAAAGAGGCAGACCAACCGTGCGGCAGCAAAAGAGGTCCGTTGGTTGGGTCGGTTCTGCTGCCAGAGTTCTCTCCGTGAGCAAAACTTTGCCAGCCAAAAAGAGACTCGAGGGAACGGACTCCCTTTTCCGCATGAATTAATAATAATGCAAACTGGAGTCTAAAAACGTGGGAATGCCTGGCCAGAGTCCCGCTCTGCCTGAGTGGAACCAAACACAGGGACAGAGCTGCCATGCCGAGCGCGTGCCGAGCGGAATGCTAACGGGGCGCCTCCGCCGCACACTGTCCGCCAGCCAATTAGAAGGCAGCGCAGCCGAAGGCCCAGCAGACAGGATTGATTGGGCGTCCTCGACCGGCTGTTTATTTATTGACCCAGCTTCAAGGTCCGTCTTCAAAGGAGACGTCTGCGGGGCTCCTCAGCGTGTTGTGTTGCTGCCGGCTCCGTGGGCCCCCGGGAGAGAAAAACGGTTCTCTGCCACTCTGAAGGCGCTGGGGTGTTTTTTTTCTTCTATCTGACTTGTCAGAGGCCCAGTCTCAGCACTGTTAGCGATGTGAGGTGCATCGACAGAGGTGGAGGACGAGGGAGACAAAGATGTTCAAAAACGGTCAAGCAGTCCACCCGAACGTCGAGAATTTGTGCGATCGACGGACACCGAACTAAAAAAACATTTTTTTACAGCCAAGAACATCCCACTAAATATTTGGCCCTCTCTGACAATCTGCTCAGGAGTGTCACTGAATTTTGAATGTACATTTTAGTTATGCAACCTAAAAATAATATATTTTGTTTCAGCTTTGCTTTAATTTGAGGGTAAAATCGTGCAAAAACAACATCACGAAAACAATCCTTGTACAACAAATATAAAAATAACCGTGGATCCATGCAGTACCTCTGGCAGAGGACCCACATGGACCAGCAGGAAACGCTACAAGACCAGAGGTGAGGACAGAGGGACATAATGGGGAAAGAGCAAGTAACCCAGAGAGAGAGAGGGAGCATAAATGAATTTGGAGACAAAAGGAGATGACAGCGGGAGATACTACCGAACCAGAGTGGAGGATGGAAACCGTCGGAGACAAATGGATAGATAGGGGAGGGCAGCCGAGCCAGCAGTGTGGTAATGCAGCGCTCGCTCGCTGAAACAATTGTGCTCATGACAAGATAAGGACAGCCATCACAACCGGAGCCTCCATTTTTACCTCTCCCGAGAGGCAGCGCCACAACACTGGCATGACTCCTCTCCTCCGTCTGCTAGCACATTCTGCTATTGTTTCAGATGAGACAGGCTCGGAGACACAAACACACAGAGGAGCGCGCGCGGGCACCCACCCACACACACAAACAAAAACAAACACACACAAGCACACTAGCATACAGACACAAATAATTTGCCAAATCACGTTAGCGTTTAATGGAATTTAAAGAGCCTTGGTGCCGGACAGACACAGACCATCGCTTCAGCCACTCCTGTATGAAACGGTAAGCTTTATGAGGCTGGGAGTCCATGATTCCACGTTCAATGAGTCCAGCCACAGCGCCGACTTGCCCTCTGAAATAGATGGGCTACGAGCTTTGAAATGGCGGCCACAGAGACACCAGCAGAATAATTTCTGACCTAAGAGAGAGCGCAAGAGAGAGAGAGGGAGACAGAGAGAGAGAAAGAGAGAGAGGTAGAGAAAGAGATAGGGATGAAGGGAGGAGAGTAGGGGTGTATCCCCCTCCATCTGCCTCCCCCTCCTGCTCTTTTATAATGGCTGCAGTTAACCAATGAAACATGGAGCCCTGACGCCTGATTCACGCTAGACCTCACTCTTTCACAGCCTCTCTCTGTCCATTTATCTCTCTCTCTCTCCCTCTCGCTCTCTTGCTCTCTCTCTCTTTCTCTCTAACTCCCACCTCCCCTCCCCTCTTCGCTCTTCCCTGTTTCTCTCCCGTTCCGTCAGGCTCGCTGCGTCCACTCTGCCAATGGGCGCTATGGCAACAAGACGTTCCCTCTGTCAGAGTCTCAGAGAACATGGACATACTGTGTGTCTGTGTGCGTGCGTGCGTGTGTGTGCCTGTCCGCACGTGTTTGCGGCAGTGTCTGTGTTTGCCTTGGTGCGTTCGCCGGCGAGCGTTTTCCAAGGCCTAATCCAATAACTACTGTGTTATCACAATGGGGATCTGACGGAGCAACGGGAAGTGTTTTCCAGGGCGCTGCACGTAGACTTACACAGACAGAGAGACCCTGGCCGTCTCCCCGCCATGACACCATGTAGCGTGGCCCAGCCCACCCCCACCCCCCCCCCCCCACCCCCCCCGTGTCCCAGTGTGGCCGCCTGACATCGCTCCGTCTTCCTCCCGCCTTTCTGCCACACGTCCTCGCAGTCATTTTGTTCCGAGAGTTTTGGGAGCCATCCGGATGCGCTGTCAGCCGGCTCACTCTGAGTTTAGCCCGGGGCCTGGCTCCTCTGAGAGCGATCCCGTAGCTCTTCCACAGCCAGAGCAGCTGCTAATCACGGAGGAGGGGAAAAAACACAACCCACACCAACGTCGGAGGATCCTCGCCAATTAAAGCCGTCCGACAGGAAGGCAGAATAAACAGCGCCTTCTTCTCAGGGAAAGAAAACTGCGCCTCGTATGGGGGGGAGGGAGGAATGGGAAGGGGGGGGGGGGGTTCTGATAGAAGCTGCTCGCCGCCCTAGGGGCAGGGAGCGGAGGTGCAGCTCCTCTCTACGGGCTGTGGACCAACGACAGCAGAGGAGAGGCAGGGTGCGGTGCGGTGCGGGCTGGAGCAGGGGCCGCTCTGCGTGGAGCGCAGCCCTGTCACACCCCCAGGGGGCCTGGAGGTGGTGGGGAGGGGGCTCCGCTCTCCCTCCGCTGCCCAGGAAGACTGAGAGCCCCCCCCCCTGGGGGGAGACAGGCTGGGTAATGAGGCCTCCACCACGGAGGACGACAACATCCACCACCAAGCCCCCTCCCGGGCCCTGACATACACTGTAGAGATGCTTTCATGTGATACCAGGGCCGGCTCCCAGTGATGTTGGTGTGCAGCTGCCTTTCTGAGGCTGACCAGATGGAGGGATTCAAATCCCATTAAAGACGGCCTGCTCCGAATGGGAAGAGAGCCGAGCCGGTCGGATCCGAGGCGGAGCAAGCACGGTTTAAAGTAGCAAAGGCTTTGATACCAGAGTTTCTAGTCCCGGCTTTGATTTTGGCAAATTTCAAAAGCGCAGGAAAAAAAACAAAGAGACAAGCAGGGAGACAAGCGGAGAGGCAAGGAGCGCGAGGGAAAGATTTGGAGAGAGAGAGAGTGAAAGAGAGAGTGAAAGAGTGAGATAGAGAGAGAGTCAGACGGTACAAATAGCGAAGGAGAATACAGATGAATCCCAAACACTTGCGACGGCCCAGCTAATTGGACGGTGTTGGGCTGCTGGCTGTGTTGCACTGCGTTTGGTCAGGGCGGACGGAGATTGAGGGCAGGTGGCATCGTCAGAGCAGCAGTTATTGGGGGGGACGGGGGGGACGGGGGGGACGGGGGGGGGGGCACAGCCAAGGACAGAGCCATCAATCTGCCACCGCTGTCTGATGGCCCATCGGTCTGTCGGCTCGTCTGCCTGTTTTTCTTTCACCTCTCAGACTCGTTTCCGCTAACCCTCCCCTCCCTCCCCCCCTCCCTCCCTCTCCACCCTCCTTATCTCCTTTCTCTCCCTCGCCCCCTGGCCCGTGCTCTCCCCCAGCGTGCCAGAGCACCACTTACCGACTCAGCCCTGGACGGGCAGCATTGGCGGTCTGCTCACGCTCTCCGCAGCGCCTGCCTCCTCGACTAAACATGCAAATGCGGGTTAAATCTATGGAAATGGGGAGCATTAGGAGCGCTTGGCCCGATGGCTCTCCTGGGCACTCCACAGCCGGGACAGTGGGCGGAGGGAGGCAGGCGGGCTTTTTCCACTGGCTGGGATCCGCACGACAGCACCCCCCCCCCCCCCCCCGTTGCACCGCTGCCAGAACGCTCTTATTAGCCGGCCGCCTGGCAACCGTCGCCATGCTAATCAGCGGCGGCGTCAATGAACGGTGGCGGGCCCTCGATCTGAAGTCGATCTGAAGACCCTCCAGCGGACACTCCTGTCCCTCCTCCACCGCCATCGCACACTCCCAGGCCATGTGGAAGGGCCATGTGCTAACTCTCAATGTCACAGTGCATCGGCCTGTGTGTGTGTTTGTGTGTGAGAGAGGGTGTTTCGGAGGCAGAGGGTGGCTACAGGGAAAAGGCAGGGGACTTAGAGTCCATGGAGCTAACGGTGTCACTTGAAGACCTCAGTGTAAAGAGGAAGAGGAGGGAAAGGGGGAACTCACAAGTCAAAGATGCTACGATAGAGGAGAGGAGAGGAGAGGAGGGGAGGGGAGAGGAGAGGAGAGGAGAGGAGAGGAGAGGAGAGGAGAGGAGGGGAGAGGGGAGAGGAAAAGAGGGGAGAGGAGGGGAGGGGAGAGAGGAGGGGAGGGGAGGGGAGAGGACAGGAGAGGAGAGGAGAGGAGAGGAGAGGAGAGGAGGGGCGGGGAGGGGAGGGGAGAGGAGGGGAGAGGAGAGGAGGAGAGGAGAGGAGGGGAGAGAGGGGAGGGGAGGGGAGAGGAGGGGAGAGGAGAGGAGAGGAGGGGAGAGGAGGGGAGAGGAGAGGAGAGGAGAGGAAACACGACCCCTGATCCAGCCACTCTGAGCTTCACCCCGCCCCCTGGGACGCCCGATGTCAAATGAAGTGAGAGCACGCCAACCCGTCCCTCTTATCCTCCACCAATAGACTGCAGCGGAGGGCAACACCATGTCTGTCTGCCTGTCTGTCTGTCTGTCGGTCGGTCCCTGGCTCTAAAGGATCCCCATTGATCATTCCATCTTCTCTTTATCTTTAATCAAAAGCCAGAGTATCTCTGATGTTTAATGAATGAGGCTCTGCGCTAGGCCCACTCACAGGCTCAGACGAAGGAGCGCTTTATTCAAATATTAATGAGGAGTTGCTAATTATCCGAGTGCTGCTGCCAAACCGCACCCTGCCTCCGCCGCGCAGGGAGGAGAGCAGCCGTGTGTGAGAGAGAGAGACAGGGTGAGAAGAGAGAGAGAAGGGAGGGAGGGAGGAAGAGAGAGGGAGGGAGAGCGAGGGAGGGAGGGAGAGAGAGGGAGGGAGAGAGAGCGGGGAGGACGAGGCTCGTCACCTGTCGCCCTCGTCCACGTCCGATCCATCTCCCGTTTCATCCCCGCTCACGTCTCCATCGCACCGCGGCTCCCCCTTCTCCGTTTCATCCGCTTATTAGGGCCCCTCAAAAGTTTGATCAGCTCGGGGAAGGAGGAGGGCGGCGGAGAGGGGGGTGAGCGGAGACGGAGTGAGACGACGGCGCGAGAGAGCGAGACAGAGGGAGAGAGCGCATGAGAGAGAGAGGGAGGGAGAGAGAGTGCCAGAGAGAATGGGAAGAGAGAGCCAGAGAGAGGGAGAGAGAAAACAGAGAGGCGGGGGGAGATATGTAAAGTGTGACTTATTTAAAAAGGAATAATGCAAGAGTATAGCCTATGCATGCGTAGTGAGTAATATCTGACGTATTATATATATATATATATATATATATATATATATATATATATATATACACACATACGTCCCTGCTGAACTACCCTTCCAATATCCACTCACAAAATCATCTGAAAGTTCCACCTCACCAAACTCGATCAAAGGCCAGGGCCCTAGTCGGAGGAGATGAGTCTCCCTAACGCTCCGAGCCGGCTGGAGGTGGAGCGGCCTGCCCCAGCCCTCCGTGATGAATGTGGAGCGGGGCCGCAGCCAGGGGGAAAGTAGGACAGCCGAATGTCCTCCACAGCCTCCGCCTCCGGCTGGCACACCGCCCGCCCACCGCCCGCCGCCCGCCACTCACAGGCCACTGCCGGGGAAAGGCTCGCTAATCAGGTGAGAGGGTCTGCAGCGCATTTCGGGAAGACGCGGAGGATTCGTGGGTCTCCAACGCATACGCAGCTCAGGCACAAACACACACACGCGCGCACACACACACACGCACACACACACACACACACACACACACACACACACACACACACACACACACACACACACACACACACACACACACTCACTCACACACACACACACATTCACCAGAACTCAAAGTATAGTAGCTACAATAATTGGTCTTTCATGTCTATCAAACTTGCGCGCCCTGTCCCTCTGTTAAGGTGAATCTTCTACATTAGAGCGACCTATAAATTATTTGGAAGCCTCACTAGCTGGTAGAATGCTCTCTGTGCAGACTTCAAATCCTCTCCGGAGACATAAGCGCATTATCTCTAAATTGGAAGTAAGAGGACATTAAAGATGGGACCCGTGTTTTCTATAAGCGCCTGTTGTCTGTCCCTCGCTCCTCCTGCTGCCCGGTGCCAGACAGGGAGCGGGGACGCCCCCGACCCACGTCGGCTTGTCCGCTACCCAGCCACGGTGGGGGCGAGTTGGAGAATCCTCCAGCCCCCTCATCGCTCCGCCACACACCCCCTGCTCCTCCATTGAAGTGGCCTCTCCTCTCTCCCAGCCACGCCACCTGTCCCTTTGCTTTCATCTCCTCATCTCTCAGTTCCGCTCTCTCTCCCTCTCCGTCCGTTCGCGCTCTTCATCCACTTCTCCAACCCCCCCATCCTCCCCTCCGTTTCACCTCGCCCACGGCCTCCACTTAACCTCCTTCTGTCGACCTCCCTACCGCCCAGGATGCATTGCGTCTCCTCTGTCCGACCCTTCAACTGGCTGTGACCTTGACGACACGGCTGAAATGTAAGCCAGATTTAAAAAAAAAAAAATTGGCTCCCCCCTTCCTCCCCACCTCGACCCGACCCATGAGCTCACGTTACCTGCTAATGGTTCCACTGGTGCTCTCCCCCTGGGACCAGGGCCAGACTGGGGCCAGCTAAGCCCAGGTTGGAAATGTGTCGCCTCCCCAAAAGGTCATCCGTAAGCGCAGCGACAGCGTGCACGTCCTCCCTCTTCCAGGCAACAATAAGCATGACACCAACGGACCGCTAATCTCCCCCTCCCACCGCATCCTCCCGTCAAACTGTATAAACACAACTCCTCAAAGCACCACCGCGCAGAGTCAGACAATGGAATTATTCGACGTTTGGCAATCTGCAGGCGACAGCTAGGGCCAGATAAAGTGCTATCTCTAGACACAGAATCCCCACTGACTCGTTCACATTTCCCCCCAAATGGAAATGAAAAATGAGCAAATCAGCCCTGCGTGTGCATTCAAAACTCATTCCGCCCAAAAACCTATATAAAAAAAATATATTAGGCTGCTGCCCTTTTGCTGTGAAATGGAAACAGCCTTGGCGGGAGGCTTGCCGTGCGCTGTCTGCAATCTAAGCCGGCTGCGTTATTCCATTAGGATGGGGCACCAACGG
Organism: Galaxias olidus; assembly: GCA_026901105.3. Classification (NCBI taxonomy): domain Eukaryota; kingdom Metazoa; phylum Chordata; class Actinopteri; order Galaxiiformes; family Galaxiidae; genus Galaxias; species Galaxias olidus. Next base: position 41,115 of record JAPMUY010006935.1, on the reverse strand, counting down.
GCTTCAGTAATCCAGGGCAACCTGCCGTCCCTCCTGGTATCACCCTAGCCATCGGCGACACCACGGCTGCTCTCGGTGACCTTCCCCACACCGCCCCCTCGCGCGCGGCCTTCCCAGACCGCTGCAGCCGGGCCTTGGCGTGGTGTCACCGGCCCTGGGGACCCGGAGGTGTCTGCCAGTGTGAAAACAATCCCGATGACACACCAGAGGGTGAGCAAGCGGCCACAGACGGTCCGTGTTGTAGTTAGCGTCACTCAGGCCCCGGGGCTCAGGGCTGCGGTGGGGCCGCCGCGGCTAACCAGACAGATGATGTGTTTGTTTTCCGTCGCGAGGCCAGCCTTGGGGGGTGGGGGAACCAACGCCGGGGGGGCGGACCGCGCGGTCGGAGCAAACACAGCGACACCAAGGTGACACGCGCCTTGGGTAAACAGTGAGACGGTCACTGTGTTTCTCACACACACACACACACACACACAGGCGCTCCCCAAGACCGCCCGGCTCTGTCGGACTGTGACTGGCTTCAGCCTGTGACACACACACACACACACACACACACACACACACACACACACACACACACACACACACACACACACACACACACACACACACACACACACACACACACACACACACGCTGATGCCAGGGCCCCTCCTCTCCGGCCAGTCCTGGTCTAAATATAGGGCCGTGCTGGGGCTCGGCCTGTCCGACGGGCCCCATTATCTGCCTGACTCCGGGGCTCTTGTGTTCTTCCATGATGGCGTGCCCGCACCTGTCCCGTCCGCCCCATCTCCCCCGTACACGCGGTCACCGGGGTCAGGCTAAACATAGCCCTGCCCCCATCCCCCCGCGGTCACGGAGCTCTGCACCCCTCAACGCCCCACCGGGGAGCAGGCGAGGTAGCTGACCGGCCCGCTTATTGGGTTACGCCGTGCCTCTCCCCCCCCCTCCCCCCCGCGTCCCCTTTTCTAGAGGCTCAATGACATTACATTACCCACTGACAACAAGCAGGGCTCTGCCGGCTCCACCCAGACGGCTAGCAGGCACCACGCTCCTCATGCACGTGAGCACGCTACTTCAGCTTGTTTCTCGAGCTGTTTCGTCCATATTTGAGACTGGCAAAAGGGCACGTGAATTGGTCTGCGTGGTTCATGGAGAGTTGTGGTGCTGTTTCAGATAGGCTTAAACAATGATGATAAAAGAGAGCTTGCTGCTCCTCTTTATGCAAATCCTAACAGTCAGGAGCAGAAGTAGCTGCTAGTAATATTGTGGGCTGCTTCCACTGCTTTGCAACTGACAAAATGGCTAACAGGGCAGGTATAGAGAACATATGTAGCCAGCCAGCCCTCTTACTCTCTTTCTCTCTCTCTCTCTCTCTCTCTCTCTTTTGCTCTCTTACTCTCTTTCTCTCTCTCTCTCTCTCGCTCTCTTTCGCTCTCTCGCTCTCTTTTGACTCACAGCGAATGACTTCCCGGGCTTAATACGCGATGAGATTGAGTGATTAAGAAAATGGCGAGGAGTCCCTGCAAGGCGTGCCAGCCCCACTCGCCTCAAACGCCAATCAGGGTTATCCTTGACGATTGCCAATCTGCTCCACCTGCAGCTCCCGGACGGAGAGCACGACAGCCCAACTTTTGAAGCAATTACGGCACTTTGGGAGAACGGCATGCCGCGCTTCCGGAGCAGATTGAAACGGGCCGCGCCGCCACTTTAACCCCTTCATCGCCGGACGTCGGGAGGCCCCGGCCCCGGCCGCTGGCGGTATGGCAGCCTTCAGAGTGTGGGCCAAAACGAGGAGATTGTCGACACCGCTGCACCTCGCTGCCCGCACTCCCCCTGTCCCCGTTACCGTGGAAACTGTTGGCGGTGTTGGAAAGAGCAATTCTAATATAGCAGCGAGAGGACGGCGGGCCAGTTCCCCCAGTCAGCAAATAGAACCATAAAACATGACTGAACTGTCAGAGGGAGAGAGAGAGAGAGAACGAGGGAGCAAGGGATGAGAGGGGAAAAAAGGGAGGTAAGAATGGTCTAACTGTGCCTGTTGAGGATTAGTAGCAAGCGGAGAGAAAGGAAGAGTTACCTAGAGAGAAAGAGAAGGGCAGGGGAACGTGGATAATGATTACGGCACGGAGAGAGGAGTGTGAGTAATAACAACAGTTATCAAAGTGCATCTGATTAGTCAGAGAGAGAGAGAGAGAGAGAGAGAGAGAGAGAGAGAGAGAGAGAGAGAGAGTGAGAGAGAGAAATAGAGAGAGAGTATAGAGAGAGATATATATATATATAGAGAGAGAGAGAGAGAGAGAGAGAGAGATATATATATATATATATATATATATATATATATATATAGAGAGAGAGAGAGTGCAGAGTGGGGAGCGAGCGCAGCCAGAAGCACTAAGCTGGCTAAGCAGATTGGCTGATCTAACCAGGCCCGCCACATCTATTCACATCCTCTTCAAAAGCCTCGCCTTCCTCACCCGACACTCATAATGGGCCCATTGAGTCACTCCGTTTGTCTAGCGCGACGCCCCACAGCCAAATCATCCCTTTTCTCTTTCAATCTCGCCATTCCTTCCTTTTGTTTGGTCTTCCTCTGCGCTTCATGGCTAAGTACAGTGGTAGTCGTGCGGGTGGCAGGGAGTGGAGAGCCCGGTCGGGAGTCGTGTTGCGCTGCAGGGGTCCACACATTTCTGTGGGGTGTGTGTAAGGGTGTGTGTGTGTGTGTGGGTGTGTGTGTGTGTGTGTGTGTGTGTGTGTGTGTGTGTGTGTGTGTGTGTGTGTTTGTGTATGGTGTGTGTGTGTGTGAGCGAGAGAGAGAGCTGGTCCGGGGAGGGACGGGGTGAAAGGCAGACAGCCGGGGAAGGTCAACATGGAGCCTGGGGGGCGGGGTGGGGTAGGGGTGGGGGAGGGAGCCGGGGGAAGGAGAGAGAGTGGCAGGGATCAAATACTAATCAATAGCAAACACAGTCCCACACACTCTCTCTCTCTCTTACACACACACACAAACACACACACACAGGCACACGGTCCCCCTCTCTGCTTTCTCTTTAAGCCCTGTCCCTCGCCCGCTGGCCCTGCCCCGGATAGGGTTACTGTGGTGGGGGTCACGCCTCTCCTATTGGAGGCGGTGTAGGGGGATTGTTCCCGTACGACCCTGGATGCCTCGGAGTCACTGGAACGGGGTGGGGGAGGGGGGGTGTAAGGGTTCAGGCGGGCTTGATCCTAAGCCAGGGGCCAGGGCTCCAAGTCGCCGCTCAGCCTGGGAGGGAGGGAGGTAAACACGGCCTGGGAGCCAGCGTGACACGCCACCTCCCTCTCTCCTTCCTGCTCTCCGTCGTGACTCATAAAACGCGTGGAGGAAAAGAACATTGGCGCAGCCCGGTCGTTTTTTTTTCGGGGGTGTATTGTTCCCGTGCCGGCGATGAGGTGAATCACGGACAAGGCCAAACAAACGCAGCGAGGACGAGAGAGAGAGCACGCGAGCCTTGGCCGGGGACGGAGGAGGAGGAGGAGGCACGGAGACGGGAGGTGAGGGAAGGTGAAACTCGATTGGCGCACACGCCGGCCCTTTACCACTCCAGTGTTTGCTCCCTGGGGATCTTACTCTCCCTCTCTCCCTCCCTCCCTCCGTTTTCCATTACTTTAACTTTGAATTGAAGAAAGTAGTGTGTGAGTGTGAGAGGGAGAGGAGGAACAACACAGAGCGAGGGGGGGAAGGATGGGGACATGGTGTATTGCGTCTGCTCTGAGCGCTTGTGGGTCCCCCCCCCCCCCCCCCCCCCCCCACCCCCACCCCCCGTCGTCCCAAACCTCTTTTCCGCCTGCGTATCCTAAAATCAGCCTCCATTTCTCCACCCTCCACCTTCACTTCCCACCTCGCCGCCCGTCCCCCCCCCCCCTCCCCCAGCGCCTCTTCGCCTCTTCAACCTGCCATTCACTGTACCAGCTATTATCTATGTCTGTCTTCCTGTCTGCCAGCCCCGAGCCCTCCAACCCCCCGCCCCCCCGCCCGCCCACTGCCTGGACCAGCCCTACCTGTCAATCTGCCTCCCCGCGACTCTCTCCTCCGCCGATCACCCCCCCGATCCTCGCCCGCCAGCCTCCCCTCTGTCGGTCTGAGGGTCTGTCTGTCTGTCTGTCTGTCGGCCTGACAGACTGATGGGGTGCGTCTGTGGCTCTGTCTCTCCAGGGAGGGCTGGAATGGGAGAGCGGTCGGCCGCTCCACAGCACAGCCCTGTAATCAGGGGCCGCGCCACGTCTCAGCTCCAACTTCTCACCACACACGGAGGGAGCGAGAGAGGGAGAGAGAGTGTCGAGATAACTCAGAGAATATTATCCCCCGCCATCATAGCTGTGTGTGTGTGCGTGCGTGCGTGCGTGCGTGCGTGCGTGCGTGCGTGCGTGCGTGCGTGTTTGTGATACTGATGTACGCCCACCCTGTCTCCTTGTCCGTCTCATGTTCTCATAACCTCCCATGACGCCCTATGACCTCTCGGCCCTCCACGTCCATACTAGGAGCAGAACCCCCGCCCCCGTGACCTTGTCTTGCCTGAACATCACGTCATCACGCACACCACAATGTTTTCGAGGAACCCAAAAAAAGGATTCGCTTCAGACAGCGTTTGAGGGCAACGTCCGCCAGGGCCTCTGAACCTCAGAGGGGCTCCCTCGGGCTTTCCTCCCATAACGATGTCTGTTCTTAAACACAGCTCCCGGATCACGAGGCACCAGCTCCAGTATAAGTGGTTTACTATGGTAAATTACAGTCGTCTCATTTGTCCGACCCGCAAACAAACATGCACTTTGTTGGGAGCTAATCCATCTGAATGCATGCTTCCACCTGATTACGACAGTAAATGTATTATCCACTAAAATAAAAAGGGCTCCTTGACACTGCGAGATTTGCATGGGAATAAAGGGGAAATGAACTCAATCGTTTAATTAAATGTTGGCTAAATGTAGCCGTCACTGTTGAAGTTGCTCTCCAAAGAGTCATTAAAGCGTGTAACTTAACGCAGCAAGGTCATTTGACTGTTTGGGTGAACTGATCATACAAACGCCATCAATTTAAATGCCAGTGCAGCGGGTGAGTCGTGTGGACACAATAGGCTGGAAGGACAATAGGACAGCGAGAAAAACAATCAAACACACACTCTCCGACACGGCGTAATTACATCAGCCACCAGCAAAACAGCGTTAAACAATTAGGAAACAATCAGACAGGCGACGACCACGCCCCACCCAAACACCACCCCTCTCCTCCCGCTCTCCCGCACTCCTTTAAAGGAAAGTGCCAGCTTCTCTGTGACGAGGGCGAAAGGAGAGGATCGACAATGGAAGACAGACTTAACCACGTGTCGGCCCCCATCACACACGCCTGCCGGCCCCTCTCCGGCAACCTGACTCTGTGAGTGTGTGTCTGAGTAAACAGAGGCTGTGGAGGAGGAGGAGGAGGAGAAGGCTGGGGAGGAAGGGTGTGACAGCCACCGCTTGCTCCACTTACCGTCACCGTGCCACAGTGAGCGATGGAGGCGAACGGCGAGGGATGGGGGGAGCGGAGGCGGGGCGCCACGCCGAGGGGCAGGAAGAAGAAACGACGCCCGGGGAGGGGGGGGGGAGAGGGGAAGACCCCGGGAGAGGGTAGGGGCGCCAGAGCAAGGCACTAAAAAATACATCGGAGGCAGCAAAGGCGGCTCTGGCACGGCTAGGTGCCGGGGCTGTCAGTGAGCAAGGCCGTGATTAGCGGGCCGTCACAACCTATCGCTCTCCCTCTTTTTCTCCCTCTCTCTTTCTCTGCCTCACCCCCCCCCCCTCTCTCTCTCTCTCTCTCACCCTCTCTCTCTCTCTCCTTTCTCTCTCTGTCTCGGTGGGGGACGTGGTGCGGGTGCAGATGCAGCAGGGCCCACAGAGGAGGATTGGGAGCCATCACAGGGAAGATCAAAGGCCTGTCTGCTCTCTCAGCCCGGAGCCCTGACAGCCAGGAGAAGCAGGGGGAGTAGGAGGAGAGAGAGAGAGAGGAGGGAGGGGGGCTTCATAAACACCAGGTACGCACCTCTCACTCCTTCCCCTCTCCTTCGCCTACCGTCTTGTTGTTTTTCTCCTTTGTCCCTGTTTCACTCCGTCTCTTCCTCCCTCCCTCCCTCTCTGCGTCTCCCTCCCACACAAAGCAGAGGGGCGGCTGCGCGAGTTAAAGGGTGAATAAAAGCAGAAGCCCCCCCCCCAGGCAGACAGATCAACCAGGTCACCTTGATCTCTGCCGCACTCACTCCGCGCTTAAAAACTCCATAACATGAGAAGAAACTCCGTCCCCGAGTCTGATTCCACATCAAATAGCTCACAGAGATTCTTTATCGTCTTCCACAGGAATGGAGCTCAGTGGAGAACGGTATCGCAGCATGAAAGATTTCATATTTTCTTCTGCAAGAGTTGCCAACGTTTTACCTAATACTGTAATAATAACAAACACAGAAAGTGTGTCAGTTTGTGTATCCGACTGTGCAAACGCAAAACTCTCTCCTCTGCCTAAAATCCCAGTGCATTTCCAACCATTCAGCGCAAACTCTCCATATTCAAATAGGAGCCTGGGCCAAAGTAACCCGGGACCGGAGGCAGTGGCCAAATTTCAGGTGCGTTTTTAAATTAGGCCAACCCCCCCCCCCCCCCCCCACCCCGGGAGGGATTCAAAACACGATGAATCAAAAGTGACTCAGCGCGGCCGGACACGCGGCATCAAGGGAATCAATCGTGACAGACCGTTATCCTATCAGGAGACGGACGACATTGGGTAACCCCCGTCTCACCCCCGTCTCACCCCCGTCTCACCCCCGACAGGACAAAGGAAAGGCCTGGGAGAGGGCCAGAGCGGCTTGTGGTTGTTGTGATGTTTTTCTAAAGTAATTTAAATGCAAATTGCTAGATTAGTTTATGTCGACGTACAATTATCGGACGGACACGTGGGTTATGGGGTGACAAATTGGGCTGATTCCTGCCTCCACTCGACCTGCCCCGACTGCTGTTCTCATCTAGGAGAGAAAGGAGTGGGTTTCTGTTGGGGGGGCTGGGCGGAATAGGGGACAGAGCGCACCTTCACTTCACAACAACCCCCCCATCCCTTCACACCCTGGAACCCCATTCGCAGAGGAAACACGACCTCTGACCCTGTTTACCCTCCCGTCGGCGTGACAGTGGAGCAGCCTCGGCTCCCTGGCCCGCGCTCATAGCTGGCCCTCGGCCCATCTGGGCTCGGTGAGGTGAGGTGAGGGGGGGGGGGGGGTTAGTGCTGACGATGGTCGCGGCCAGATGGAGGTCCCCCCCCCCCCCCCCCCACGCTTCATGCTGTGTGACAAACGAACCAATAAAACGCCTCTGATGACCGCGGCGGGGTAGCCTGCCTGCTGCTGGCGGTGCGGTGCAGGCCCCCTCGAAGGCCCGCTCCCCCTCTCCCCCTTAAACATTGACTCTCTGCAGCCAGAGAGCCCCTCGGCTTAGTCATGGGGCTTCAGTCGTGACCTCATTATAAAAGCCCTCGGTGGTGCTCTGGAGATGGAGTGTGCCCGCACAGGAAGACCAGCAGGAAGAGGTGGGCCATCCTGTGGACCAGTCACATCCACCCGCCTCCACTGTAGCCTGCTGGCAGCCCCCGCCTGACTCGGCTTCCTTAATCAAAGTCACTCAGACTGGAGGGGGCTACAGCCGAGAGAGAGAGAGAACAGAAGAGAGGTGGAAGGAGAGAGAAAGAGAGAGAGAGCGAGCCAGGCAAAGAGCATATGAGAGAGAAAGACGGTGAGAGGGAATGGCACAGAGAATATGAGAAAGAGAGGAAAAAGAGGGCAAGCAGCACAGGTTGAGCCGTTGGAACACAGAGGCCCGTGCACAGCTCTGCACCCTGCCCGACGTAACCTCTGCTTGAGTACGTTCCTCACCGCTCGCCGTCTCTCTCCACGGCCCCCCCCCACACACACACACCCTCTGATCCTGACGGCCAGACCACCTGGGCCCCCAGCCCCGCAGCGGACCCCCCTCCGGCATGCTCTCCCTCCGTCCTGTCGGACCCCCAGCCGCCACGCCGCGCCAGCCTCTGTGGAAGCTATTACTCTTTTCATTAGTCACCATTCTTTTTTCTTCTTCTAATAAGCCGAGTAATAAAATGAGTAGTTGCGAGAGCCCCGTAGACAGAGGAAAACAGTGGCTCTCTCGGGGATTGATTTCCACCGCTGTGCGCCGAGGCCTTGGGTTTCTTCCGTCGCTTAGTTAATCAGACCTTGAAGAAGTGCTCCCTTTGTATGCGCTCGGCGTCGTGGCCGGACAAATGGAGTCGCCGAGAGGGGAGGCCGCGTCGCTAGGTGAGCCGGTTTAGGAACAATAAGGAGGCGCCTGATAGGTCGATCAGGACGGCCGAGGCCTCTGGGAAGCGGAGTTATTGGTGGGAACGGAGAGCTGGGAGCTTCCCGTAGAAACCATAACCATCCCGCATGTCAACTTCCCATTACGTCTTCCCTGCTCTGACAAACTCACCCCCCACCGCCGGACTTGTTAAGCCGCTCGCCCGATCGTTGTGGAGTTCCAGCACGTCAACCGTCACGGCTCCCAGCTAAACACATCGGCTGATAAACGAACGTCGAGTCAGCGCTGGACCGGAACCAAACACAAACGCGCGGCGAAAAGAAAGCAGCCTGGTGGGATCCGTCCGCGGTGACGGACCCCGGCTTCACATAAAACTTTACGGGCCGTGAGACCGAGCTGCCTCTGCGCTTCCCCTGTTGTCCCCCCCACGTCTGAGGAACACTTGAGAAGCGTATTAAAACACTGCAAACATTCACACTGCGTCACCCTCCGTGCTGCTGGAGGGCTTTCATTTCCCCTGCAAATTGCTGTGGGCCTTCTGTGGAGGTGTGTGCGTGCACATTTCGTGACGTGCGTGTCCTTGTGATGGGGCGATGTGTGTGTGGGTGTGTGTCTCTGTCTGGGTCTTGGCACAATAAGGAGAGGCTTACCAAAAAGGAGGGTCTTTGTTCTTACTGTGCTAGGAGCCCGTGTGGACAATAAAATAAAATCGAAATATTTAAACAGATTATTTATACATAAAAAAATATTGTCACATAGTTATGTTACAAAAGCTGGTAGCATACATTTCCCTTCCAGTGTCATGAATAGAAATAGAAACCCACACAGCGAAAACAAGAATCTAATATATGGCATTTGGAATACGTGAAAGAGGCCACGATAACATAACATATTTGTATGACGGAGGTCAGTATTTCTCCCAGCGTCGTGTGAAACTTCGGAGCGGGGAAGGAAGCAGCCGTTAAATGAGAGAATCCACTGGAGCGGCGGCCCTGGAGAGCAGCAGGGCTCCTCTCTCTGAGGTGATGAATGGCTCTCCGCTCCGACTTCGCAGCGAGACTCGTTTAGCCGGGACCCTCGGCAGTGAGCGGCCCCGGCGTCTGAGCGGAGGAGTGTTTTTAAAGCTAAATGTGTTTTTAAAGAGCTGGACAGTGGGCCCACTCACCGGGCCCTGGAACGGGCTGAATGTAATGGCGGCTCATTATCAGCCTGCACAATGTACAGTAGACTTCCTCTGGAGGAGCCGGGCCGGGCTCTGGGAGTCGCTGAGCAACGCGGGGACGCTACTCCTGCAGCCCTATAGAAATCAGCCCCATTGAATGGCCAGGGCTGTGACGGCTGGCTGTTTGCCCGACGCCTTTTCAATGCGTGGCCATGGTGGGAGGAAGCCACGAGCAGTCGCAACGCTACAAGCAACGGCTGTGGAAGGGAAAGGCTAAATCCATCAAACTGTAACTTTGTTTGTAATCGCAAGTTGTCCACGCAAAGTTTTAGTGTAAGCAACTTATCCTTTTAAGTGCAACCTCATTCCCACTACACACACACACACACACACACACACACACACACACACACACACACACACACACACACACACACACACACACACAGAGAGAGAGAGAGAGGGAGAGACAGACAAATAGGCTGGACACACATAGAAAACTAAAGGTGACGTCTCCCCTCGGTTGTCTTAGTCATCACTTCTGTTCGGCCTGGAGGAGGAAGCCTCTGATTAAAGCCGGGAGTGTCATACGTCTCCATTAGTGTAATCTCCTCCCCGCCACTGTCCTGAGGGCCCTGCCTGGCGCTACAGATGGAGGCGAGGGGGGGACGAGGCTGGCGAGCGGGGAACCGGTGCTAGGGAAAGCGGCCCGCTCCCTAGGACCAAACAGCTCGGAGGTCCAAAGCAAACAAGCAGAGCCGGAGAGGGACGAGGGACTTGGAATAATCCGGGATGTATCTCATTATGTCTCCCCGTCGTACCAGGCCCTGTTCTGGAGATCCCACTGATCCGTGTCCAGACGGCTGTGCACTGGGCCTCAGGGCCTTATAAGGAGTGGATGATGTGTCATGGTCTGCCGGGTGAAACACCCAGCCCCTCCCTCCCCTGTCATACCATGACCTCATCCCCTGCTTTGCAATTACCTCTCTAGAGAACAAACGCCGGTATGAACGGGCCATTATTCTCCTGGCTGCTCAATGAACAGAGCCGCTATGTGTCTGCGTGGGCCTTTAAAAAAGGGCCATTTTTACAGAGGGGGTTTAATAGAGGGAGCGCATGGAGAGGCAGAGGGCCGGAGCCCAGGCATGCAGGGCCCGGTGAGCCAGCGTGGAGGCAGTGGATGGGACCAGAAGAGAGAGAGAGGGGGGCTGGAGCCCAGGCATGGAGGGCCAGGGAGCAATATGAGGCGGGCAAGGGCTCCAGAGATCAGCCGCTGGCTGCATGCTCGGTGCACCGCTGTTTGGAGTCGGCATACACAGGCCGCCGCCGCCGCTAATCCCCCCCCCCCCCCCCCCCCCGTAGCCCCACGCTGGACTCCAGTGTCTGTTCAGGTGGAAGGAGACAGGTACTACGAGGTGAGGGAACGGGAGGAGGCAGCGAGGGAGGGAGGGGAGACGCTCCTGTGTTTTGTTGCGGAAAAACAATCCCTCGTCTCTTTCCCCCTTGTCAGAGCACGGTCGATTAGCCACCCCGAGGATGACGGCGCATGGAAACGAGGCGGAGGGAAGCGGTCGGGGTTCGCTGGCGGACGGCGAGGCTCTTAATCATTTCCCCCCCGGTGGTGGTTTACGTGGACCCAGCGTGCGCCGTCACTACCGCAGCTCCCCCCCGCGCCCGCCGCCTGTTTACCCCGAGTCCTCAACGCCCCCCCCCCCGCTGACACGCACACATGGGCACGCCGCTGCTTACACACAGAGACACGCGCGTTCCACGAGACACGCCCTAGCACACACACACACCCTAGCACACACACACACACACCCTAGCACACACACACCCTAGCACACACACACACACACACACACACACACCCTAGCACACACACACACACACACACACACACACACACACACACACACACCCTATCACACTACCACTCTAACGCCGCACACACACACACACACCCTATCACACACACCCCAGTCCAACGCAGCGGGCGTTCCTCGGTACAAAACGTGCGGTGTGCAGAAATGGCCACAAATGAGGGAAAAGCATCGGGTATCGGGTGATCCCGGGGTCACGTATCACCAGCTGGAGGCGAGTAAACGGCTCTGTGTCGGGTCCGATGTCTCAGGCCACCGCCACAAAGACAGCGAAATGGATGCCGAAACCCCTAATAGGATTCCCAGGCTTTGTTCCCGAGAAAAGAGCCCACGGCCTGGAACTTTTGCTCTCTGTGGAGTAAGAAGGAATGGAAGGGGAGGAGGAAGAGGAAGACGAGACGGAGGGGAGGGGGTGAAGGCCGAAACCCCGTTGTTCGCGTTTATCACCCCTGTGAATCCACGTAGTTTTATTGGTTCATTAGCCAGCCCGTGTCTCCAGGGCTCCTCTCAGCTCCCTCAGTGCCAAACTCCTCCACAGACTCTACCTCCAAGGCCACCGCTGGTCTCCAAACCAGGCTTGTGCTTGGAAAAACAACCACGAGGAGATTCGGCGTGCAAATGGAGAGAGACAATCAGGGATGCGCAGAGGCCCGGAGAGACCCCGTTTTGTCGTCCTGCCCTGTCTCACTGACTCCATTTCCCACCCGGTGTTGGCACTTCAAAGGCTCATTCTGGTTCCGGTCCTGTTTTTTCCGCCTCCTCCTCCTCATTCTGCCTGTGGTGCACGCAGCGCTCCCTTTTCCTCCGCTCGGCCGTGAGGAGCCGATGCGGCGCCCTCCCGTCGATTTCCCGCCCCACGACTTCAAAACCTCCCTCCACGGTCGTTTGGGTCCTAATTTTCCTGGCGTGCACTGAGGAGCATCCCTCACAAACGCACTGGCGCAGCAGCGGAAAAACATTCCTGAGGAGTCCCAGGCAAGCAGTCACTTGGCCATGTCGGGGGAAAGAGGAGGAGGAGGAGGAGGAGGAGGAGGAGGAGGGGAGAGATAGGGCAGCGGACATGGCGTGGCCACCAGCCAAACCCTGGGGTCAGTCTCACACTGATGGACTGGAAAGCCAGGAAGCGCACGCACGCACATTAACACTCCTAAACACCAACACACACACACACACACACATCTCACACACAAATAAAAGACGCACACACACACACACACACACACACACACACTCCTTTGAAAGAGCCACTCAGCACGGCGGGGTCTTAAGGCCCCTCCCGGGGAGACAGAGAGCCCTTCTTGCTTGGCCACTCTCCTTCCGAGTGAGCGCGTCCTGTGGCAGGGCGGAGGCCATTACCCCCTGGCTCGCTGACACTGACCCGGCCTCTCTCCTCGGATACTGACTCTCAGTCCTTCTCGGGTGACTTCCGAGACCCAATCTGCATAATTCTATTAGATGAGTGAATGGCCTGGGTTGAGGGTTGGGGCTGGGGGTTGGGTTCCCATGCTGGTCCAAACTATTGTGGTCTTATCTAGGTTTTGCCACGGGCATTCAGCCCCTTCAGAATAGAGGCTCCATTATAGGCACGCTGAAGTGCCCGGCCGTGTTTCACACACGGACATCCCAAATTACAAAGGAGGGGGTTCCTGGGCTATTTAAAAAGGGACACGTTGGAGCTCTGTATTAGCGCTAGCCTGAGGTAATGGCTAAGGGATTGGGTTCTGGTCTATATCGGGGGGTGTCTATAAGCATACACACACCAAACACGTGGCACAATAAACGAATCCCAGACCAATTTCGACAAGCTATTCCGAGAGGAACCAACTTGAGCGCTTCCTGCAATAACAAGCTATTTGCGCTGTGTTCCGGTTGTAAATAAATACAGAAGCGGCGCCGAGGCGATGCCCCTGTTTCCATGCAGAGTTGTCCTGCTCTCTGCAGTCTGCGGGTTTCTGTCACAGCGCTGCTTCGAAAAAAACACAAGCTCTCATCAAGTTGCTCGCATCGGAAAGGCTCGGTTGACATTGTGGAATCACGGTTTTATTGCTTTATATAGTAGAATATAATTGGTCTTGTTTGTTAGTTGTTTTCCTGGGTCAGGCACAGCACGCAGGACTGTAAAGTGCTTCGTCACCCGCCAAGCATTTCCATGTAGCTGTGGAGAAAAAATGAAAGGGCCCCGACCGTTCAAGCGTTGCAGCTGCTGCAGAGGACAGACAGGATGTGTGCCAGCAGATAAGAGGGCATGCACGGGGCCTCATATGTAGAACGGTTGTGCCGTGCAGTGTGCACAGCGTAACAAGGAGTGAGGACAGATGCCACACGTTTAAACCGCATGGTAAACAACGCAAAGCCAACCCCTCCGGCTTTGCCTCTCCTAACCACGGAGGCAGACTGATCCCTCTAATGGAGGTGGCGGCGGGAGCACGAACAGAACGGGAGGTATCGCAGCGCCGGCATCCATTGCAGGTGATGTGTGGCGCACAGGTGACTGCCGTGGCTCGCCAGTAGCCGCTCTCCTCTCCCGGGCTGGCCGGTAGCCGCTCTCCTCTCCCGGGCTGGCCGGTAGCCGCTCTCCTCTCCCGGGCTGGCCGTTAGCCGCTCTCCTCTCCCGGGCTGGCCGGTAGCCGCTCTCCTCTCCCGGGCTGGCCGGTAGCCGCTCTCCTCTCCCGGGCTGGCCAGACGGCAGCGTCACAGTCAGCGGCTGGCCCCGGCCTCCGCCCGGCCGCGTGTAATCACTCAGATTAATGAGTATGGTAATGCCATTCAGAGGCACTGCTCCAGGGCGGCAGGGCCGGGCTCCCGCTGGGCCGGGGGACAAACCGGCTCCTTCTCGGGCCGCTGAGCGCTACAGGCACCCTGGCCCTGGGTTGGCTACCCCGCGGCCCGACAGCCATGACTAACTTTCCAGATCAACGCGCTGACTAAATAACGACGTCCGCTGGAGAGTGAGAGGGAACAAAATGCCTTTGACGCCTTCAACGTGGTCGTGTGTGTTAATCATAGTGGTTCCAGCCTTTGGGAGCGCCGACCGACCCGTGTTTACAAACCCAAGCCAGAGCTATTTCCAGGCACGGCTCCCTCGAGTGTGCGCCTCCACTTTCCTCCGAGGATTTAGCTGAGGGAAGGGAATCGGAGCGGTTCACCAAAGGGCACTGCATGGTGGAGAATGGCTGGCTTAAAAAAATGTATTTCCTCAGCTGGAGTTCAGGCTTATGGCGGTGCTTTCTATACCGGCCGCAGACATAGTGGGGTATTGAGCTATACTTTAGTATGTACGGCAATGGTTTTGTAAGTGATTAGCCTTTTCTTTGTGAGGGGCTTCCCGTGCTGTGTATGACTGTGTGTGTTTGTGTGTGTGTGTGTGTGTGTGTGTGTGTGTGTGTGTGTGTGTGTGTGTCTGTGTGTGTGTGTGTGTGTGTGTGTGTGTGTGTGTGTGCGCGCGCCCGTGTATCCATTGAGACTTCCTGTGCAGCATTTCTTCCCTTTGGCAGGAATGACAGCATTTCAATGGACAGTGGAGGCGTCGCTGAAGTGAATGGGGTCCTGGATAAAGCAGGTCAGGGGGCCCAGGGGCTCTGTGGGGAGCTAATAAGCCACACGGAGTGACAGCGGGGGGCCACCTTACCCCAGCCAGGACCACAAAGAAAACCTCGCACCACAGCAGCTCATTTATGCAACTTAGCACCAGCTCCAACCCCAGTACCCTGAACCCAGCAGCCAGCCAGTCAGCTCCAACGTGAGGCCCCCCTCTCAGCCTCCCCTGGCCCAGGTAGCAGGGCCAAGCCTAGCCCCTGGCAGATGGAAGCCGCTGAGATGATACCTCGGCTTAAAAGTAGCACTCATTAGCACACACACACACGCTGTCTAATGAAGAGCCTGGAGAGATGAAGGAAGCAATGAGATGGATCAGACTGATTAGGAAAAAAACACACACCGACACGGTAGCGGCACACACACACAGGCGCTGTACTGCCGCCCCCCCCCCACCCGCCACCCCCCGCACAAATCGCTGTTGTAATTCTGTTCCTTCTATTTCAGGCTGAGACGTTCTCTCTGTTTGGGGAGAAAGAGGATTACGCCTTTTCACAAAAAAAAAAAAAAAAAAAAACCCCAGCTCACCTCCAGACAAAGACTCTTTGCGTGAAAGCCTGCTCGAGCCCGGCCACATTGTAACTCTCCAGGCGGAGGCAGACGACGGCCACACCATCAATTACCTCTTATCTGCTGGCGAGGAAGCACGCCACAATGGCTGGAAGAGGCCCAGCGCAATGGCCGACGCAACGCTAACAGAAGAGATGTAGCCGGCAGTGTAATCAGCCTCCCCACTTTTCCCACTGTTGTCGAGAGTGGCAAAAAGGGTAAGTGGCAAATATATAAATATATGAGCGAGGCGCCCGGTCCGGGGTGTGGTTTGGGCGGCCATTAGGAGAGTGCGGCGGCCGAAGGCGGGACTTGGAAGGAGACCGGGCCGCGGCGGAATAATGGAGGGGGGGGTTATTATATTAATGAAGGGCTCTACACAGCTGCCGGCGCGGGGCTTTGCACAGGCTCCTTTTCCCGCTGTGGACTCAGCTATGTCTGCCAGCCAAATCCCATCCCCCCCCCCCCCCCCCCCCGCACCACCTCGCCTCGCCTGGCCCAGAGACACTCGCCGTGGGCACAACACACGAAAACATGCCCAGAGCACTCCACCAAAACAAACGGTCCCTGGAAACGGCGGAGACACCCAGGGGACGCCCGGAGGAGAGCGACCGCTTGGCAGAGCCAGCTGGTAGACGTCTGCGCAACGCTAGATTAACCGTCTGATTAGGGCTTGAAAAACAGCCAGTGCACATTATGCAGCCTCTTCCCGGGGACGAGACGCTGGTGAATTTTAAGCTACAGTGGCAGCAGTCGGTTCATCTCCACAAACTACCAGGCCAGGGTGTTCCGTTACACATGTCGGTGGGCATTGGACGGAGTCTTTCAGCAGAGCTGGTCTCCGACATGTAGCCGGCTATAATATATGCTACTGTACAGGCATTTGTCAACTGGACAGTATTACATTTCAAACAAGGACGGGATGTTTCACAGGTCAAATGCCAAGCGAACGACAGGGATAGAATGTGTCGTATGTGCATGCATGTGAGCGGGAGAGAGAGTGTGTGTGTGAGAGAGAGAGAGAGAGAGAGAGAGCGAGAGAGAGAGAGAGAGAGAGAGAGAGAGAGAGAGAGAGAGAGAGAGAGAGAGAGAGAGAGAGAGAGAGTAATTGGCCCAGCTGTCCAGAGAGCCTTATCTTATAAAAGGGGACAGAAATGTGAACTAAGAAGCAAAACCCCGGAGCCTCGGAGCTGTCCCTCCACTACAGCCGGAGTCCTTCGGAGCTTCAATGCCACTTTGTTGTGGCCGTTAATGGTGCCGATGACAGCAGAGAGGAGCGCCGTGCCGGGTGAAACGGCAGCGCCGAGAACCGGAGAGAGAGCGACGAAAAACAACCAAAAAAAAAAAAACACCATTGCCAGCACCAACGAAAGAACCCTCGTGTCCTGCAGGCAGCTGTAAAATCAGATCTATTTTAGAATAACTGCCATCTTTAACTTTTCTGGCAGAGGCAGAACCCCTTCTCCGGTGTACGTTAATCAAACACTCGACTCCACCCCGAGGGTTGCACAATTAAAAAGGCTCTCGCTGAGATTCATCAATAAAGACAGACTGCAGGAGACATGTTTACTCCCACAAAGCCAGGATCCCGCTGTGGGGGCAGAGGGGAAGGGTGGGGGGGTTGGGGAGGGGAGCTAGTTTTATTTATTCACAACATTCTCCATCGGTGATTCGGCTTACATTTCCCGGTGCCAACGTTTACTCACTATTTCCATGTCGACGCACCGTTCGTCTCGTTAGGTCTCATTTCTCCTGACACGCGTGCACATGGGGAGAATCTGTCAATGCCGTGCCCCGCTCGTGGCCACGCCCGCGGACTCATGGCAGGCTAGAGGCCCGCGCAACTTCATTCCCAGGCATTTTCAGATGCGCGCCTGATTATTTCTTTAGTTTAGACTCGGGGATCGGGTTTCCTTGGTTACTGCAACGGCTCAGGGGAGCGCAGGCTGGAATTGAAACAAAACAGGGAGGACAAGCTATGCTATTTATACAGAGCGGGCAGATAATTGTTTAAAAGGTTAAAGCGATGGCAGCCTTTAAGCAACACTCAGGTCTGGCCAGGGCCACGGCGACGTCGCTGCAGGGCAACACAAAAGCCATTTTCCAGGGCTGTCACATGGCACAGGGGCTGTTTGCCCAGGAGGCCTGCTGGCCGTCGCTCGAGCCAAGCGCCAACCAACAGACAAGCACAACCCACACACAGCCTACCAAACGTTAGCCGGAAAAAAAACGCGCAGCACACAAACAACTGGAGCAAATGTGTAACCGGAGGAACGATTCCGCAAACAGCCGTTAAAATAAAGCCTGTAATCAAACAGCGCACTATTGCGGAGCAGAGGAGTATGTGGCAGAGGAAAAGGAAAGCAATTGTTATTTACATCTACTACCACGGTATCACAAAGAGCTCTCCAGATATATACAGACCAAGTACACACGGACGCATTGATTCACAGAAGAAATCAACATAGGTCAAGAAAGGAACAGACACAAACACACACAAAAACAAACACAAACACATACATACACAAACACACACACAAACTACACATACATACAAACACACACACATACAAAAACACACACGCACACACACACACACACACAGACAAACACAAACAAACAAAGAAACACACACAAACACACACACGGACAAACACAAACACCAACACACAAGGAAGTAGTTAGAAAACATCAAGAGAATACAGACTATGGGCCTGGTACAAAGCAAACACCCCTACACAGAGACATTCTGGTAATGAAACCCTAAGTAGAGTTCCATAATGTTCTACGGGGATAATGTGGACTGAAAAACAAAGCTGGACCTTCAGCAGCATACAGAGGAAATGGATGAGTCAGAGACCAATGTATGCCGGTGTCTGTTTGGAAGGATATAATGACGTTCATTTGATAAGGGCTCTGAGTGCCTGGTTAACCATCTCATTGTGGCTGTGTCTGTGTGTTAGTGTGTGCACCCTCCATGGAGAAAGGCAGTGGAAGGCAGTGTGACCGTTACCATAGCCCAGGCTTGGTGGTGGGGCAGAGAGGTGGACAGCTTGGCCTCTGTTCTTCCTGGCCAAGCACGTTGTTAAAAGCCAGGGAACGCACATGAATATTCACACAGGGATCCACGGGTTAGAGATCAAGGAGAGAGGCCCGCACCCTCCCATCCCTCCCTTGTCAGCTCTCTTCCCCTCCCTCCCTCCCTCCCTCCCTTCCTCCCTCCCTCCCTCCCCTAGCCTTCACAATGAACTTATCGTCAGTGAGCTCGGCTGAGGCGTGGGATGTCATGTCCCGTCAGCCCAGCCCCTCTCTCAGCGCTGCGGAAAGAAAGGCGTTTGATTGGTCCACCAAGAAGACCCGAGAGGTGAAAAGCATCTACATGCAAATCCAAATGACCCCCCCTCCCCCACCTTAACTCTCGGTTGGCACGCCACCCAAAGGACTCACATCTACAGCAGACCGGCATGGAAGCATGGCGGGCGGGCCAGCTAGCAGCGCTCTCGTCAAGCTGCCCCCTCCCAGCATGAAAAGAGGTGTTACTGTACTACACAGTGTAACTCTGTGGAAAGGCACTACTATCCCAGTGGATCGTACCTGGAAAAAAAAGTGATACTCCTCTCTGTCGATGGCACAACATTCCTCTTCCTCCCTGGGCCAATTTCTCCGTCTCTCTCTGAGACAGTCTACTCTGCGGTTAACGCTGTGTTGTCTTTCAACGCTCCGCAGTCAATTCCAGCAATTACATAGCGCTCAGCGGCACACGCTCCGACACCCGCTCCCTCCGGTTCCAATCCCATAACAGGAGCAGAGTGGGGGGCCATTATGAGGCAGAGTGTCCAGACTGCGGCCTGGTCATGTGAGGAGGATCCAGGACTGGGGGGGTCGGGATCTGGCCCAGACTTGTGACGATCTAATAGGGATCAAGCCTGCTGTCATCAGACCTGTTGCTTCCAGATGGCCCTCGGGTCAATTTAGAACACAGAGAGCCTATCATCATCATCTCCTCCTCCTCCTCCTCCTCCTCCTCCTCTTTCCCTGTCATCTCTGACTTACTGTCCCTCTCTTGGCCCACTGAGTTAGTTAGTGGTGAGTGTGTGTGTGTGTGTGTGTGTGTGTGTGTGGGGTGGGGGGGGGGGGGCAGAGGAGAGGAGCAGACGCTCTGCACAGCGAGGGCCCTTTGACTCCACCCAGCAGAGCTGCTGAGTCCATCCATTGATTGCCGCTCGGGCGCGGTTGATTTACCACCTCCCAGGGCCCGCGCCAACCCCACCCCTGTCCCTCTGCCAGCAGCCTCCGCCAGCTTCCCCCTCCCCATCCCTCTGTGCCCCCCTTTTCCACTCTCCACCCTCCCGCCTCCTCGCTCCTCTCCCTGAGTCACACTGCCCCATTGCTGGGCTCCACCCACAGCGGCCGGTCCTTGGCACGGCCCTCCGCCCCGCTCAGCCCGTCGCTGTCCCCCCTCCCCCTCTCCCCCTTCCCCTCTCCCCCTCTCCCCCCTCCCCCCTCTCCCCCCTCTCCCCCCTCCCCGATGGGGAGGCAGCCTCAGTCTCCTCGACGCGACACCACCTCCCCCATGGCTGGCTCCCCGCGGGTCACGGAGCACGGCGGAGCCGTTAATTACTCCGAAGCGGAGAACAAGTGGCGCCGCGGAAGGACGGAGGGGCGAAAAAAAAGAAAAGAAAATGCGAAACGAAACAAGCGCAGGCGAAGCGAGTCGTGAAGAGCGGCAGAAGTAATGAGAGCGGCCGCCGGAGCAGCGCCCGGTAAACGATTCTGTCAGCGGGCAGACAGACGGACACCCTGAACAAGGCCCGTCGCCTCCTCCCCTCACTCGGAGGCTACAGGAGGCAGGCAGCGGAGTCAGGTCTCACCCGAAGAACCAGGAAAGCCATCGACAAACAAGATGGTTTCCTCAAATCACCTTGGTGCCCGTTTCGGACTGCTCCCCTTAGACTGACGCTGAGGTGAAGGGAAAAGAGATTCGGCATGCGAGCAGACGTCTTCTTCTCTCCGACGGCCTGCCCAGTCAAAGTAAACAAAGGGCTGCCACCCGGCTGGAGCAACTCCATGAGTGGGAAAGTGTTTGGATGATAGACCGGACTATGTATGTTCAGTCTGAGCCCCTTTTAACCAACGACACTAGGAAGTGATATTGTTAGGGTTCACATGTTTATGCTGTGATCCATATCACCTCACTAAAATGTGTGTGTGTGTGTGTGTGTGTGTGTGTGTGTGTGTGTGTGTATTCCCGTGCCTGTGGGTGGTACAGATTCGCTGGTTCCTTATCTCTCCTTGCTCTCTGACCCTCATTAGTCTCCTCTCTCATTAAGCAGCCAGGGCTCCGCCACCATCAAGGTCCCCGGACCTCCAGAGAGGAAGCCAAAGAGAGAGAAAGAGAGGGGCACCGAGAGAGACACACACATGAGGAAAGAGAGAGAGAAAGAGAGAGACAGGAAGAGAGAGATAGAGTGAGAGGGACAAACAAATGAAGAGGGCAAGGCAAGGACGGAGAGAGCGAGAGAGCGAGAGAGAGAGAGAGAGAGAGAGAGAGAGAGAGAGAGAGAGAGAGAGAGAGAGAGAGAGAGAGAGAGAGAGAGAGAGAGAGAGGGGGCCATGTGAACGAGCCTCATTGACAAGCCAACAGGCTGTGAAAAGCATTCCGCTCACACATGCACCCAGGGACACACAAGTGCCGTTCAATTCATGTTCCAGGAAGTGAAAGTCCCAATTCTGCCCTATTACGTCCGCCCGCCTTTTCATCCCCTTCCCTAACCGGTATCAGTCCTGAAGCCCAGTCAGAGCGCACGGCGTTAGGGGCCCGGAGAGCCTCTCTCCGTACGGCGGGAACACGATACGGTTAGCGGCGTGGAGGGGAGACCGTTCCTCCACAGCCACGGCAGCCATTCCCTTTGTGTCGAGTCTCCATCACCGCAGGCTGGTGCAACCCACACGGCTCAACTTCTCAAAGAAACTCCCAAGTTAAAAGGCGAAGCGGGGAAGACGTTCCATCGGTAGAAACTCTGGGTTGGTCTGACTCCAAATGAGAGCCGTCGCGGAGAAGGCTTTCCAGAAGAGATTTAAAGGGATCTCGTTACGGACTATATCTGGGCTTGCTCTTTGAACTGTCTCATTTATCCTGCTTGCTTTGGTATTGCAGAAGATAGCCCTAATCGGGACCATATGGCAGATAGTAAAAAGAACAAGATGGAGAGAGGAAAAGGAGAGAGAGCAAGGGAGAGAGAGAGCGAGATGGAGGAGAGAGAGGGAAGAGGGAGCGAGATCGAAAGAGCTATAGTGACGAGATGAAAGGGAAAAGCGCAAGAGACGAGAAAGGGGGGGGTCACGTGATTAAGCGGCAGAGTCGCTCCCCGGGGAAGGAAGGGCTTATTGCATTTTAATGCGGGATCGCTGACCCCTGGCCCGTTAGCCCAGCTGCGGCGGCGCCCCGGCCGGGGTCAGGGACGTGTGCCACCCCTGAAAGCCCCCCGGACCCTGGGAACCCGGGCCCCACAGGGCCACTGCCTAACCTGTTTACGCCGCTGCCATGGCTACCCCCGCAGTAGCCTTGGGCCAACGTAAACACCCACCAAGTTGCACGCAGGGTGTGTTTGTTTCGACAGCAGTAAGGGGACCGTGTGGAACAGTCAGGTGTGATGGATTTACCAGCCCTCCTCTCCCCCTACCCCTCCTACTCCCTCCAGAGCGCGGCCGGCCTGCCACTCTGTCATCAAGCCTTGCCTTTCACCTTGTCTTTCTCCCAGCTCCACATGCTAAGTGGGGACACTGTTACGGTCAATTTGTCCCATTCAGAGTCCCAGTGGGAAGGGTCCTTTCCCTGACATCTCCCAGAGAAAGAGCTGCACGGCTTGGGAGGCCTTGACATCAAGGTCCAGAGGCCAGGGGGAAGAAGAGGGGGGGGGGGCACGGGCAGGGGCGGGGGGCAAGGGAGGGAGTGAGGCGCTGGGGATAGGGCCCCCGGGAAAAGAAGGTCAACAGTATCAGTACTTTTGCAGTGAGAGGGAGAGTGGTGGAGCGGGGGGGGGGGGGGGGGGTGGGGGGGGGCTGGAAGGGCCTGAGCTGGGGGGCACCACCCACAGGTGACGCAGGGCCCAGGGGAGGCGCCTAGGATTAAGTCCCACAGTTTCGGGGGCACCTGTTCCTGTAGCACAGCCGCCATGACACTTGCTCTGAAAAGGGGTGCTGCAAGGCTGTTGGACAGAGGGACGGGTGCTAACAGGACAGCCATTCAGCAGACCATGGACCGGTCACACACACACACAGACACACACACACACACACACACACATTTAGGCACAGGATGACTAATGGAACACACACACACACATATGGACAAAGACCAGACCAGACACAAACCAAGTTTGGCATTCTATGTCTCGCACAACCCCCCCCCAACGAATACACACTAACCCCCACGCCCAACTGTACTCATTTGAATATACCCTTCAAATGACTAGAGAATTCGAGTTCTCCACAATAAAAAAAAAAAGCAGCGGGGGCTCTATTGGCTCGGAGTGTGGGGAGCGGAGCAGTGGATCCTTCCAAGTGAACTAACCTCCAGATAAATCAGAGTGTTTCCCTTTGCTGGGGATTAGCCAGGCTCCACTGAGCGCTTTGGTGAGCTGTGAAGAGAAGCACAGCGGAATGAGCGGCCATCACAAAGACCGGAAAACAGGGGCGCTCTGGAATAGTGGTGGCCCACCATGCACATTCATGTTGGCCGCGGACCCCATTTCCTCCCCTTGCACATAGGACCTTACCTGCTCCTTTGGCTTCTGGGGGAAATGAGAGCGGGTGGAAGGGGAGAGGGGGGAGGCTAAATATGAGGGGACCGTAGCCGTTGGCTGACTGCTTATTCCTTTGGTCCTTCCCTTAATTCCTTCCCTGTAATATTTTGGTACTTGTTCCTGTGAGTCATAGGTGAGTTTTAATGGTCAATTTCTCACTCTCTAGCTCTTTCTCCTTCCATTTCTCTCTCTCTCTCTCTCTCTCTCTCTCTCTCTCTCTCTCTCTCTCTCTCTCTCTCACTCACTGACCTAACGAGAAAACAACGGCACGAAGCCGAGACTGAGAGAGTATTTGCGTCAGGCACATCCGGCAAACAGGAGCGGAGGGTTAGGTCTGCAACCTGTGGCCCCAGCTGGCAGAGAGGAAGGCCTTTCTCTCGGGGGCCAGTACAGAGGCTGTTGTCCCTGGAGTCTGATTGACGGGTGGAGAGCGAGAGGTGGTGGTATTCCCTGTGCTGTGTCCTGTTTTTTTCCAGGAGCGCTCTCCTATCCCTAACCCCGTCTCCCTGGGCCTCCCCACTCGTCGCCTCTTCTCTCTCTCACTCATTATAGGAATGCTGTGACCCTTGCGGACTTCACTTACTATCCTGCCTTTCCAGTCCACAAACCCCGGGGCCACACAAAAGGCAGCTCAGGCCATTTGAATGTGAAACAAGGAGCACAACAAAAACCTGCAGCCTCCAATGGGGAAACTTTAGGAGCCCTGGAGCCAGCAATTCAGCGTTAGCTCCCTCACACAGAAACACACATTTCGTTCTGACACTACCCAGCCGGCTAGCTCAGTGTACTGTAAAGGCAGCAGCTGCTGCTGCAAAGATGGAGAGAGAGCGAGAGAGAGAGAGAGAGAGAGAGAGAGAGAGAGAGAGAGAGAGAGAGAGAGAGAGAGAGAGAGAGAGAGAGAGAGAGAGAGAGCAAGAGAGATATGGCAGAGCCTGAGGGCAGGACTTGTGAGGGGACACCAGGGGCCCAGTGGGTAGGATCATGGATTGGCACACACACAACCAGCAGTCCACACTCAAACAAAAACACACACAAACCCGTTTGCGCGCTCGCACCCACACACA
Source organism: Galaxias olidus (assembly GCA_026901105.3). NCBI lineage: Eukaryota > Metazoa > Chordata > Actinopteri > Galaxiiformes > Galaxiidae > Galaxias > Galaxias olidus. Next base: position 16,714 of record JAPMUY010006935.1, on the reverse strand, counting down.
TAGACACACATACACACTCGGCAAACACGAATCAGGCAACACACACACTCACAGACATCAAACACTAACCCATCTCATAATAAAAACACAAAGCTGGCTGCTCTCAAAGCCAGTAAACACTTCAGTGGTGGATGAAAGAGAGACCATTTTTCTGATTTCCCAGTTATCTTTCATCAACCAAACAGACCAATCCAGGGCAACCAGGTGAAACATATTCCATGGCAATTAGTACCATCCATTACTCCAGCTTAGACTATAATCCATTGATAGTTGTTTTATTAACCTAGGCCTACTCCGTCAATTAAAACTGTAACAACAAAGGAACAAAAGGTACATTCAACTTTAATTAAATAGCTAATTTGTTCATCACTTGGTCACTTTAAGAACCTCTAGCCGCGGACCAACTAAAAATCGTATTGTACCCTCTTTTTTTTAAGAGACATTTCTGTGCCATGCAGCAACTACGCAGTATGAAATTGAAAAATTAACACACGATTTGGCCCACTAGGCTACGCATTTACTTTCTAAAGCATTTTGGCTGCACAGAACCAAATCGTCGTGAGCATCAGCAGGGTGCGACAGAAGGCATTGCCCCAAAGCGGAACCACCAACCAAGTCAAACGGACTTCAGCGTTGGACAGCTCCGCACACTTACCTAAGATTGCCGCGTAAAAGGTGCGCTCGGGACGCTGGTGTTGATGATCAATTTTCGATTCCCACAGTCAGTTGTCCAGTAGATACAAAAAAAAGAATGTAGGACAGGCAGTGTAAGAAGAAAGCGAATCCAAGATTTATTTCAGGCCTGATCCCCCGTTGTCGTTTGTAAACTACTCCTCTCTGTCGCACCTGTCCCTGGCAAAATATTATCCCGTACGCCGGCGTGACATCCTTAAGACAACTGTCTAGCGGGTTGTGTGTCCATACCCCCCGCTAACCTTAACACACACAGCACCACCTGTCCACGGTGCAAAACACTCCACAAAGCGCTTCTATGTATCGCCACGACACATGGCATTCTCGTATGGGTCTGCAGCAATACTCCCTTCCAGACAGCCGTCCAGAATTCCAAAGTCGTTTGGGATCGCTGGTGGCTTTGGCTGATCGAAATGGAATGATTGCAATAACAACCCACCCAGCACCTCAATCGCACAATTACATCTGCTTCTTTACCCTGAACGATCGTCTTCTCCCGTTGTTTTATCAGTCTTCCGCCCACTGTAGTTATTTTGTGCTATGGAGCAGAGCACGACCGCTGCTCTTGCCTGTATAATGCCATAGCTGCGTCTTTTCACTTCTGGTTGGATAAAAGGAGAAGGCTGTTCATCTTTGTGGTGCGCGCATACTGCTCTAGCTTCAAAATTTGTCGGTGGAAAAGCATTCACCGGTACACGAAAAATTCAATACTACAGCCCCGAGAGCTTTGTTAAAGCAGGAGAATCTTTAGCAATGCTTTTCGAGCGGTTGAATAAATAGCCTACAGCATCTTTAACACAGCTCCCTGTCACCAATAGCGATTCCAAAACGAAGTTAATGCTAAAACCTGACGCAGAATCATTCAGCCACTGGAATGGCATTATTCCGTGTTAATTGGAACTAATTAAAGCGATTCATAACAAATAAAATGCATACAAACATAATTTAAAGTTAATTTCTCAATATATCAAAGGACTTATTTATCAAAGTGTTAATGGTTTCGTGACCAATGACCAAAGATTGTGTTAATTTAAATCAGAATAGTTTAGTTTTTAGGAAAACTCTCATTTAGGAATTGAACTTTTAAATTAGAGTGACCACAAACTTCAATAAAAGGCCACTGTATGTGTTTGTAGTTATTTATTCTTTTTGAAAATTCATGAGGAGTAACTAAAAACTATAAAAACTGAAATATGCCATTTTGCCACTTGTGCTGGAATAGGATGCCTCTACCGATATCAATCGTGCCAAAGAAAAGGCAGCAACTATCATTAGTTTCATTATTCTAATAGTGCAATCCCAGGGCCAACTCTGCTGACTGAACCAACTAGGGACCAGACTGTACCCCCCCCCCCCTCCTCCTCCTCCTCCTCCTCTCTCTCTCTCTCTCCATTGCACACACACATCCACCAACACAGACACACACAACAACCTGAGAGGGTGTTTGAGCTTTTACCAGCCAAGGTCTGTCTGTCTCTGAACTGTGTTGACTTCCAGTCATCTCAATAGTTCAGTGTTCCAGGCCTCCATATTCCTATGGTGCTGGTAACACACACAGAACCTAAAACAAGAGGTACATGGGTATCTTGAAATACGCTAATACATCAGATGTACTTAGCAGTATAGAAAGGACGTTCCATTAAGACGCAATGTGTGTGTTTGTGTGTTCGTGTACATGGGGATCTTGAAATACACTAATATATCAGTTGAGTAGCATAGACATTCCATTAAGACGCAATGTGTGTGTATGTGTGTGTGTGTGTGAGAGAGAGAGAGAGAGAGCGAGAGAAAGAGTGTGTGTGTGTGTGTGTGTGTGTGTGTCTGTGTTACTGTTAATGTGTGCTAATGCACACTGAATACAAATGTACACTGGACAGAGATACTGTATATGAACTGTATACAGTATATCTCACTAGGCACCGAAATAAAGATTTGAAATACATTTACACAACTGTTAAGAGAACAAAGGCACCTAGAGATAAATTCAGGGGAAATCATATTCTTTCCTTAGTTTACTTCCTCCACTTGATCGCTCGTCGAGATGGATGGGGGAGGATGGGAAGCTGGCAATAAATAAATAAACACAGAAATACCGTTGTGTTCTTCCTGCCTTTCATCCCACACAGAGTCTCAGAGTCTCAGAGCAGGCACAGCCCTCCAGACCCGTGAAGCTGTCGAGGCGCCGAGGAGCCGCAAGAGAAAAGGACGACGCTTTATTTCAGAAGTGTGACCTTTGGTGGAGTGTGCTGTGGCTCCTCGTTTTTCATCAACTTGGGGGAGAAGAGGCACGCCAGCGTCATCCTCTTCAGAGATAGGAGTGGAGGGAGAGGGAGGCCGAAGCTCCAGTGCATCCGTGCACAGGGTGGCTACTGTTCCTCAGCCGCATGGTGACATGGTGGCAGGCCAATAAAGGGAGAGATATGCTAACGATAAGTAAATCCTCCGGCCTCCACTGTGAAGCCTCTGTTCCTCTCAGACGGTGAATGTGGTTCAGCACACGGGCAAAGGCGATAACGTCCTGAGATATCCATGTGATCCAGTCCGTTTGGATTGTGTCCATGTCACATGGCGGACCCCTTTCCTTGTGATCTGATGCCAGTGTTTGATAAAGACAATACCCCGCCAAAGTGTAAGTGTTGTTTCGTGAGCATCGTCTTATCGTCGAAATTGAGAACAAAATGGCTGAGCCAAAAGGTCACAGAGGTAGATTGTTTTTTAAGTTATCAATACTTGAATTAAGACAGCTCTAGAAGAAGGGCTTCTGTCAAATGCCAGTTAAACACAACAACAACAAAAGGACAAGACATCCAAGTGGAAATGCCAAATGTTTATCCTCTACTCTGTCACTTGAGCCATACACAAAGAACAGGTAGTTGGACTGTGGTTCAAAAGTGGTCTAACGCTGATGGTCATAATTCACTTAGAATCCAGCAACCTGCTTTTGGCAAATATTTCCTTAACCATATCAACCCCTTCGTGCAAATCAAAAACTTGTTTTCAGCGTGGAGGCCTAAATTGCAAGCACATGCACCAATTGAATCAACAAGTCTAATGTACCGGCAGTCTCCTCCATTGGTTCTGCAAAATGAAAATACAATTAGGGGTAATTGGCTAGATCGCCTGGCAGATAGACGTCCAGAGCAGGGAAGCGTTTGGTAAACAGGCTGTGACCAGCCTGGAGGACAACTGTGTTATTACCCCGCGGGTGGGGCAGCACACTGTCCTGCCTGCCATCCGTCAGTCGGGGTGCGTGGCGAGCCGCTGCAGAGATGATGAAAGAGGGGCGACAGAGAGAGGGACGAGGGTAGCACAGGGAAACAGCCAGGGAAAATATATACTTTGGATCACCTCTCCACAGTCCCAGCAGACAGGTTATCACTGTCAGCATGCACACAAGCACAGTGCGGTGAGGGGATGAATATTTCAGGGCCTGTCGTCTTGCAGAGGCCCGTCGCCATCCTAATGCACCTCCACTGTGGTCAGTGGCCCGTTGGCAGGGCCATGGGGGGAAATGATCACACTACAACAAGCAGGAGACCCAAAGCAAAGTTTCTTGTCCAATGGAAGTTATGAAAAGTCATAAACCACAGGGTGGGGTTAGTGTGCATCCTCGAATCCCTGCCCGCCTTGCAGAAACAATGTGGGTATTATGTGGTTTTCAGTCTGTTGCTTTTGGTTACAAGGCGTCTCATGCCGCTGACAAATCTTCTGTCACACTGGTCCAAGAGAGGCAACAGATCATTTTGGCAGTAGTTTGTGGGTTCGTGTGAAAATTGAAGCCAATTTTGTTTTTGTTTTTCCTAACTGAGATATTTTACTTCTCCAGAGATTAAAGAAGATGAGTCAAATACACAAAGCTAATGACTTGTATAAGCTTTGAGAATCAAGATGTGTTCACACCTTTTGAAATGTTATGTGCTATTGCCCTCTGCTCCGCATAACAAGTTTTAATTATCTAGGTTCATTTTAAATGTCAGAAGAAATAAAAGCTTTTAAAAAAAACTAGAGCGCTCATAAATAAATGCCAAAGCTTTCTCTCACGTTATAAATAATGCGCCACATCTTAACCAAACCTTTACGTGGACGTAATCCATGTCGTTATTTATTGGAACAAGAAAAAAAAGGCTAAGTAAGTAGGTTATTCTTATTCTTAAATAACACTAAACAAACAATAGGGAATTGCTCCTTGGCCCTGAAGTTTAGCAACAGTGGCCATGGTAACAGTACTCTGTGGTTGTCAACATGTAATGCATGGCCAAGCCCTGTGCTCTGTATCACTTCCACACAAACTATGTGTCCTGCTCATGTTCAAAAGCTGCCTGGCTGCATCAACTTGGCCAAGGTTACGCCTTATTAATATGCTATTTGCCGATGTATTGCCAGGGGCTAAAGGTCAGATCAGGTTTCCACCCTGGGATGATTTGTAAGTATGTGTTGTATGTTACAGATACCTGAAGTTGCAAGAAAGCGGAAACATGTTTCAGGATGCCGTAATATGATTCCGGTTGGTGGGGATGCGCTGGAGAGGCCTGTGTTATGAACCCAACAGTCCCTTAAGACCAGATGCCTCATACTTCAACCATATTTACACACACAAAAATTTTTACTCACTCAAGACAATAGAAAGAGAAAAAAGGTCATACATTGGATGGAGCACCTACAGAAACCGAGCTAAGGGATTTCGGATTTGGAGAGTTCTTTTTGCAATCAGTGTAGCACACCTGTGACATCTGTTCGGCAGGAAAACGTGAATCAAGGCAAATGTTTTTCATTACAACATAATTGCATTGTGTTCTGGCTTGGCGGAGAGGCCAAGTCTAGGCTTTCGCTCCAACTCTCTTTGATGCTGATGGACACCGTATAGTAGCGATTCATCATCTACCGCTCCAAGATACTCTTCAGGCTTTTATGGTGTACCTCTGGTCGCTTTCAGATTTATGGGCTTGGGAGTGAAAAATTACAATTTAACAGGGACCACATTACAAATTTTAAAGTTACACGGTTATTGTTTATTACGTATAAGATCCACAGACAGCAACATTCCTCAGACAGTCTATCTTCCTGTCTAGAACGCTATGCCTCCAGGCACCAACAAAGAGGAGTCATTTCCCCTATGGGATCAGTGGTTTTCCTGTTATCTCCCAATCTTCAATTACTCAATATCCAGAACAATTTTGGTCTCAATCAATTGATCCAGTGGAGCAGAGTTTGGAGTTAAGCAGAAACAGATGACCCAGGGGGCCTTTAGGCCACATGCTAGTAACCCCAGTCTTGGGAAATGGGAGGAGGGCACGGAAGTTAGGGCACGCTGGGGAGCACTAAATCCCCACACTCTCCAGAAAACACAAACTAATAATGGGGAAATATATGAGACAGGATGGAGAACACAGACAAACCACTGTGGCCTAGAAAGGAACGTCATAAACCCTGTCTCCTTTCTTCTGTAGTATTGCCTGCTATGAAGAATGCCTACCTTCACTGACAATGCCAAAAGAAAGAAAAATGTAATGCCAATATTGAAATGAAATGAAATCTTAGAAACCATTCAGGGAGTGTCACATAGTGATAAAATCCTATATGCATTTAGACCTAATAGCTGTGAAAAATATTAAAGGTCACAAAATAAACATTTTCTAGTTCAATTTTATGTTAATGGAACTTTCCTAATTAAATGAAAGAATTTAGGGGAAAATAAAACCTTGCACAACAACTACCCTTAAAATAATATTTGCATGCTGCAGTAGATTCTCCACACAATAACATTCTACTCATTTTAATAACATACTAAAAGGCTAATAATAGCAATAGCAAACAATATCATTTTATATTTATTCCAATTTAAAATGTACTGTATGCAGACGTTATCAATGTGATGGACTTCATTAGGGCGTTTAAACCGAGCCATACGCTTATGCTTAAAATGCAACGTCTAAAGTAAATCCTATTGTGTATGACAGATTAACACTCCATTAACTACCATTAACACTGGTAGATGTAAGAGTAGTTAATTACTGTTTATTCGAATCAATTTAATTAGAAGATGAAGCATACCCCTTGTTCTTACATAGTCTGTAGTCTGGTTTATATGAAGTCGAGGGTTTATCATAACTAGGTTAGGCGGCTTCTAGGCCAGCAAGATGCCTTGAATGGATTGCTTTCCTTTTCATGTGGGTAAGGCTGCAGAAGAAAACGAGACTCTTCTTTACGAAAACAGACTGCCATCTTCAGGCTCATAAAATCTATTACAATTTAGTACTTTGGCAGTAGTTCTGAAATTAAAGGATTTCTATGTGTTTTGAGAGTAAATATGTAAGGCGTCGATTTAACGTTTTGGTAAACTGGAACTAGATAAAGTTATGGAAGCAGCGTCACCGCTACGTCATATCTGAATTGCGTTTGCAACTTGCAATGTGGCAAATTAACCACATTTTGAAATATTGTTGCGTAATTTGCAACTTCCCCGATTTCACATCAGTGAGATAATTGGTTAAATCAGTCAACCGACACTGACAGCTCCGCCTTCTCTGATCATGTGTTGAAATTGCGTTCAAAGTAAGGTCTTGTTCAAGTTTTAGCCAGCTTGTCTTCAGAAGTTTGCAGGTCATCGGAGGACAATTAAAGGACAGCAGGACTATCTGTGAGGTTAGTGGCAAATCTGATAACTAGTATCGGTAATGTTTTGAAAATTCCAACTTTTGACGATTAAGCTTACAAATACTATAGCTTCTGATGCAGTTAGCGAGTGTGTTTCTGTATATGGACGCCTAGAAGAGATTAGTCCCTGCTAGCTAGCAGTTGGTTCCTTTGGACTGTTGTTTTTCACTAGCTTGCTACTATCAGTGTCCAGGATAGGCCTACTTACCTCGTAAGAATTTAGTCATTGCTAAAAGTTGTTTAAAATACAAAAAACCGTGAAAAAGAAGAACTGGATTTACGTTCATTATGACTTGTCATATGACCGATGATTAGTGACCTCATCAGATCATTTCACACAGTCTAGTCATTTTTGGCTAATGGAGGGGGACTATACATAGTCTACATGTAGACTAATCTATTTCAATAGACTTTACTACTACATTAGGAGGTTATCATAGTCCAGATAAAGAATGCCGCAGTTGAAATGTGGACGTAGCCTACAGAAGGTCCCTGGCCTGGCTGTGACAGAGCAAAGTGTGTCTGTAGTGGTCACATACCAACTTGACTATCAGAAGTGGAGACTGGGGGTCGTGCTCTTCAGTCCGGATAATAAACTCTCCCGACTTCATTAAAACAAATAGATCTGTGTCAAATGAGCCTTATCATTCTCTACAATGTATGGTTTCTTCCATTTTAGTCTTGTTTGGTCAGTAATAACATATTCAGGCTACAGGTGATGTTCAAATGGTTTTTATCTATTATTTCATCCGCTCTAGTCATTAAGGTTATCTCTTATCAGATATGACTTTAAGTTTTATACCTAGACTTTGGCCTAGGACGTTTCGAAACATCTAAAGGAAGATCTAATTTGCTGTCTCTTAACTAAGCAATTTAATAGTTGGCTAACCTCTCTCGTACTCTCTTGAACTTAAGCCTCACCCCACTCCTGAACTCTGTTGCCCAAGACCAAGCTGTCACACCACGCTAGTTGGTCTTCACCTCTGGCCTACATTCCAGGCCCCTTTTTCTTTTTAATGCTTGACCTTTGCTCATGGAAATAAATCCTCATCTACGTATTTAGTCAAGGGCGTACTTTAAGATGTACATATAATTAAATAGTATCGCAGATTACTAACTATCCCTAGCTGATCGTTGGAGTGTCTCTGTGGGTTGAAGCAGCTCTACTGTACATCTTGGGCCTGTTGAGGGTAATACACAAATATAGCCTGAGGTGGTACTGTTAGTATTGTGATATTTCAGTTCATATGACCAACCATGTACACATTGACCTATGCGTCCAGTATGCTACCACGTCATTTCACCAATATTGTTGAGAGTATTTCCTGGCATCTCCCCACACATGTTTCAGAGTGCACAATTAAAAAGTAGGACACCATGTTTTCCAAACTTCCTGTTTGCTGACTAAAGATATAAACACAAGAAAGCAAGGATAGACATTTTTAGATGCTATCGTAGATCTGAGCCTAAATGCCTATGGCATTGTTTTGGAAACTACTGAAAACCTTGGTACGTAATACAGCATCTAATTTTTCCTGCCCAGTATGTGCGTTGCTAGTTGCTACTAGTCGCATTTCTCAACTATTCCATTTGTGAATTATGTACAGAATTGACTTAAACGTGCTCGCTGGATTTAATTCCCTTTCCTTAGAATTTTGTCAACGGCTATTCCTCTCGTCCATACCCTCCCGTTTGCCAAATTTTAGGGACCAGCCCTTTTTAGCTCCATATCACTGTCTGGTGCAACAAAGTTACATTTCTGTTTGACAACAGGCTAAGCAAGTCATCTGAGGTAAGCCCGTTTCTCTTTCACTCCTACTCCTAGTCAGAAATTGAAGAAAGACGGAACAATGGCAGACAGCGGGAAGACTGAAGAGAGCAGTGGAGCGATGGTCCAGCAATCTAATGGAGATCAGCAGGTGAGGAAATCTCCAACATTAGTTTAGTCTCTTCCTCTGCTCTTAAGACAACGCTGAGACACAGAGAACACTGAAAACCCAGGGTTCAATGTTGCCTTACAGAACTGTCCCATAGACAGGGATTTCTCTGAAACATTTGGCAAGTTTGTTCTCCTATTTGGCTCTTTGCAGTCTACGACGTAGAAGTCCATCTTTTCTCATGAAGGCGAATGTTCATTGTTACTTGTGCCTTGTTTTCCCTAGAGTGTCGTCTCCCGGGTGGGTAACCTGCCGTTGGTGAGCTCTGCCTGTGGCGTGGTGTCCAACGCCTACAGCAGCACCAAGGACAGTGTTCCCCTTCTGAAGGGGGTCATGGACGTAGCGGAGAGCGGGGTGCGCACTCTAGGAGCAGCCGCCACCACTGGGTCCAAGCCTCTCCTGGACAGACTGGAGCCCCAGAGTGAGTCCCACTGACCACAGCACTCGTCAAGAGCGGCTCGTTATCGTATTCTCCGGATATTGTACAAGTTCAGAGTTTTGATTTTGATCAAAATTAGAATTGAATCGGGGCCACTCCTAGGAGGAGAGGTAGTCATATAAAGAGGCGCTTACAGAACCGCTTTATCGCTGTCATCACTGCGAAAAAGATTCAATTTGTTTTAGGTAACAGGAAACATGTGACAACATTCAAGTTATATGTCTTATAAAACTGCAGGATGTGCCCCATGTCCAGTGTAAGTGTTACTGTGATGTACCTAGGGGTCAATGAATGCTTAAAAAGGCACGCACGTAAGAGGGTGACCAAACCGAGCCTGCAAATCATGTTTTTGTCTAATTTTGAAATATAATAGACAAACGTAAGAGGGTGACATGTCCTACATATTATGATTGAACTCAACTCCTCTGTGTTCCTTCCTCGTGCAGTTGCTGCGGTGAATGAATATGCCATGATCGGACTTAACAAAATGGAAGAAAACCTGCCGATCCTACAGCAGCCTGCTGACAAGGTTAAGATATATAATACTTTTCCTGATATATCCAGTCTATATCCAGTCTATTCATTCAATGGACACCTAATTGACTATGGAAATTAAAGTGAGACTATAATATCCCATTGTCTACTATGGAATAACCACCATAACAAATTGTTACAAACATTAAAAATACTCTAGTAAGTATGTGTAAACAAAACAGCAATGTCGATTTTCATGTAGCTGTGGTTGGCATGTCTCCGTTCCCCTTCACAGGTGGTGTCAGACACAGTGGGCATGATGTACCAGTCGGTGGCAGGGGCCAAGGAGGCTGTGACTGGCGCGGTGATGGGTGGCGTCGAGATGACCCGGGCAGCGGTCAGCGGAGGCATCAGTTCTGTTATGGGGACATGGATGGGCCAGATGGTCAGCAGCGGGGTGGGTCTGGCCCTCAGCCGCTCTGAGGACTGGGTCGAGCAGAACCTGCCACTCAGCGAGAGAGAGCTGGGTAGGTACCTGTGCTCGTTTAGAGGGGAGGTGTGAGAGCTGAACCAGATCTAACGTGTTGCATTGAGCAGTATCGATTGTGTGTGTTCCAGTCCTAAAGGCATGTTCTCACGTACAAACAAGACTTGTTAATTTTTAATTCAAAGTAAAATTTAGATGCGATGCAAATGGAGCCTGATGCAGGTTATTTAGTATACATAACCTATTAAACATCTCTTCCTTTTTGAAGTTGCTGTGGCTGAGCCTGCTCCAGCTGAAGTGAGTGGGCCACCATCACCCGTGGGATCCAGCCCCAGCTACTTTGTCCGCCTGGGCAAGCTGTCTGTTAAAGTGCAGGAGCGTGCCCGTGAGCAGTCCCTGACTAAAGCGCGCCATGCCCGAGACACGGCCTACACTGCCATATCCCAGATCACCAGTACCTTGGACCTGCTGGAGAGGGCCCGCACTGCCAGCAACCAGCTGGGAGGGGCGCCAGAGCAGCTCCTGCAGCACTGGAAAGATTGGAAGGAGAGACAACCCAGAGACGGAGAGACCAATGAAGAGGTGGAGGAGCCAAAAGACCAGAGTGAGGTACGTGGCGGAACGTGGAGTAGCAATCTGAATTGAGCGAGGTGGCACTGTGTGCACCGCATCTCGTCTACTGTCAATTCTATAGAAGGCTTTCTGTGCAAAATGAATGTGTTTGTAGATTTATTTTTACTGCATTTCTTTTTTTGCTGACCGTACAACAATATGCCAACAGTGTAATGAATGCAAGTGCAAACCTAAAACCCCCCATCCCCCCACCGCCCATGTTTCTCCTACACCTCATTCCACCTGTCTACCTTCTACCTCACCACCCCCTAAAATTGTAAGACCATTACTTAATATCTCAAAAGTAAAAAAGGTGTTTTTATTTCTGAACTTTGTACTGCTGATATATATTTCAAAATGTTGCATGAAGAATTGCATGTCAGATATAATTCCACATGCAAGTAGGTACTAATTGTTTCTCCAAATGGTGGAGATCTCAGATGACGAATCCTAATGCTTGTCATTGGGTTGACAGCAGTTGGAGTGGCGCACCCTCTCCCTGGTTCGCGGCCTCAGCAACCAGATAAGATCAGCCTGCTCCACCGTGGTGTCCAGTGCCCAGGGTCTCCCAGGTGTGGTTCAAGACCATTTGGCCAGTGCTCGGCGGTCGTCTGAGGAGCTGCACTCCTCTCTGGGCAACACCCGCACCCTCACACCCCTCATTCTGGAGCAAAGCCGGCACCACCTGAAACAAGTACACAACAGAGGAGCTTTCTTTATTTCAGTTTCTGCTTCTAATGGTATTTCTCCACATGTAATTTTAGTTGTAATTGTAGTTCACTCAGACTCAGTTTACTGTTTGATATATTTTCCACGCAACCAGCATATTCCAAATCACAAAGTTGTTGTTTTTTTGCTCACCAGGTTTTATAAACCAGATTTTAGAGTGTTCGTGCTCAGGTTTTCCGATTAATGTTATTTTGTTCGCAGGTTCAACAGTCCATAGATGGTGTTATGGAATATCTTCTTAACAACACCCCTCTGAACTGGCTGGTGGGACCTTTCGCTCCTCAGATCAGAGAGATTGGGGAAGGTGACAAGTTGAAGGGAGGCTCACAGGGTTGAGAAAAAGAAAGGAGTGACAGTTGAAAATAACAATTGGCATGTTTATATATGTAGAGGTTTACCTATATCAGGCTGTAGATGCCAACAATTATACACTGCAGATGCACTAACATTTATGCACTTTGTAAAAGTCTTGACTCTACTATGTACATTTTTCATTTAAAATCTTGATACATCCCGTAAACCAGTAACTACAGATAGCCTCAAATTTAAAACGATTGTTCCAAGATGAAAAACACTGCCATGCCCTGGCTACTGTGAACAATTAGACATGAGTGATTTATAATAGCTAAAGTTTCTGTTCATACTGTTTGAGTTATCATATAAACCCCAACCTATTTACTTTGACCAAGTTGCCAGATATATGCAATAATTATGACATCACAGCCTCTATTTTTTTATTTTCAGTGCATGATCGTATTATTATCGAAATTGTATGTTTTACTGCAGATACACATCTACATTGGAAGTTCATGTCTGTTGTCATTGTGAATTTAAATGTACTGTCTCATAATTATTCTGCACTATCAGTTAATAAATTCCCTCATGACGAGGGGCTTCAACAACGTGGTAGTTAAGTTGCATTGATTATCAAATAGCCTTTGATCGATCCAAATAGTGGGGGATTTGTTTGAGAAGCGAAGAATTGGTGCTGAGCATGACGTCATGGTCGTTGTTTCGAATGTCGAGAGCTGGCACTGGTTAGGAGGCCGTGCGTACAGTGAAGGGGACATTACTTATAAATTCTGAAGCCCAAGGTCGTCGACACCACTCGGAACTTCGTACTTCAGGTATTGCCTTGTTAAAGCTAAATAAAGAAACAAATGTTATCGAAGAAAACCGACTTAAACCGGCAAACTCAATGACGGGATACGCACCGTTCAGCAATTTTGGCTTGCTAGCCGCACAATGCTAACTTTTAGCTAACGTTAGTCTCAACTGGAAAACATCTTTGGGTTGAGATCACGTTAACGTTAATGTTAGCTAGTCAGGCAAACGTGTTTCAACGTGTGCTAACATAATGTAATTGTTAAAGTATAATCGAAGTCTCGTATTGCAAAAAATAATATTTTGCTTGTAAATCGAGTCCTGCTAGCAACGATTTTTGACGTCTCCTGTCTGCTGCTAACTACAACTCTCGACCTGTTTAGCTAGCTAAGCTAACGCTAGCTGTTTGCGTTTGAGCCGAACTAAACGAGGATTCAATGGAATTGTTTCGACTGTGGAAAAACTTAAACAGGTTTGCTAGATCGTTCAGCTTTAGCGAACAACGTCAATAGTTAACTACTTGCAGTTGAGTTAGGCAGTTCATCATGCGTTATTTTATGTTAGAGTCGAATAACATCAGAGGTAGCGAGCGATAACTTAATTAATCCTATTTTACAAGCTCAGCTAGCTGATGTTGGTTTACATACATCATGTGCTTTGTTTTCAAGTTTGTTTGGCTCAAAATATTTTGATGTGAAGGGGGAATTTGCAGACGCCTCATTGGTTAAGGCAGTAAGACTAAGAATCAAAGATTGCTGAAATACTTGCATTCAGAAAGGCAAAGTTCGGTCAGTACATCAAAGTAAGTCTAATAGATCAAATATAATTTCAGTACGATTTAAGTGTAACCAAGTCCAATATTTGTTGTATACTACTGTCATGTTCAGTAGTCTACCAAAATTAGAAACGAGCTCTTGAAAATACGACATGGGAAGTCTAACCATACCCTCATTCATGTACTAGCCGTTCAGACCCTATGACCTACTCATGCTACATTGGCAATGTCAATGTCTCCATGCTTTTGGGCTAATTGTTTATAACTTCATACATGTGTAAATCTGGCACAGGTCTACTTTTGACTAACTTTTCCACTCCATTTTCAGGAATCTCCTCTCCCATCCCCCTTACCCCTTTTATCAGAAAGCATGGCTCAGGAGACCAATCAGACACAGGTGCCAATGCTTTGCACAATGGGATGTGGTTTCTACGGTAACCCCCGCAACAACGGCATGTGCTCAGTCTGCTACAAGGAAAACCTGCAAAGACAACAGGGTGGGGGGCGCTCCAGCCCCCCAGGTGAAAAAGGTAGGAAGATGGAAGTGGGGACTTAAAATGTTTTGGCTTGTGGACCTGCTAAAAAAATAAACGAGTGGTTTCTTGATACTGTATGACTCATATGACTGTGTAGGCAATGGCTAGCTTGTGGCACGATAATGCAATATATGTTTTACAAATGGGTCTGTGCGTGTGTGTTCACAGCTGCTACGTCGCCGGCAGGTTCCCCGGGAGCATCTGGTGTATCTGTGGAAAGTACGACGTCGGAACCCAGCGTAGAGGGGGTCACCCCGCCGGAGGAAAGGACACCCAGGTATGCTGACAGACTGACAGAATCCGTTCAGCCTATTATGTGCAATATACACAGGGCACCAAATGGAATCCATTATTTTGAGAGTCCCAAAGTATTGCTCCATTCCCCTTCTTAGGTAGACAATTTTGCCTGATGGAATTTTTATTCTGGGTGTGAACCGGATGTCAATGCAAAATGCCAAGTCATCTTTGTACGTAACAGTCTGTATCGACTACAACTTTTTGTGCTTCCTATGGCAGTCCCAGTTCGCCCAGCCCAGTAACCCAGCAAATGACAGCCATGAGCATCTCCCAGGATGCTGGGGCCACAGACTCGGACAGAGCCGACGGGGACGAGGAGGAAGATGAAGGCACGTCCAAAAATACAGGTCAGACAATGACATTGCTTTGTTCTGTAGTTAAGAAACGCCACAAGAACTACAAATTTAAAAAAAGAATTTAAAAGGCCTCCAGTTACACAATGTAACAATGAAGATTAGGTTCAATTAGTGTAAATGTTTTAATCCTCAGGGGGGGATGTGGTAAGCCAAACTAGCCCTGAAATAAAGCAGATTGCTGTTTTTGTTTTGGTGGAAAAGGCCCAGTGGGGGAGACAGCCCAGACCTCTTCTGATGGGGACCAGACCCCAGATAAAAACGAGAAGAAGAAGAACCGCTGCTTCACTTGCCGGAAGAAAGTAGGCCTTACTGGTAAGATATAAACAAAAAAATAGTACACAAACACACAACACTCACAATACCTTTTAGTAGCTCAAGCAGAGTTGAAATGTTTGTCTGCCATAGAGCTGAACTGCTTAGTTGTGTTTTTACTGTGGTCTCAGATTAATATTTTTGGAGCCCAAAATGCTAGATTTAAGAGGTCCCCTTAAATGTAACTGTTCTAATTTATAAAAGCCAAGGTTATCCTTTACAGTAGATAATGTCGTGTGAGATCTAGTCTTCAAATTGTACCTAGCATATTTGATCTTCACTCACATATAGTTTAGCCATGCTCATTCTCAGTATGCCTAGTGAGCTTGCTGTGGATGCCCTCTCTTCCCTCCCTCCTGAACATGTGGCTGTTACCTATAGCCTATATTTCAAAGTTCTTATTTCCCAACCCAGCTTTTTGTAAAAGTAGTCCACCCACTGCTTTGCTGTAGAGAGCAACATACTGCAGTCTAGTAGTGCATTTCACGCCCCATGGCATTTCACAGTGTTCTGCTGACTTGCCCTCCCAATACCGTGTTGGTCAGACTCCACAGTCTTCTCAGAAAAAGCCTTATGCTGACCCTCCTAATCGTACGAGTACAATGCAAGCAAACGTCTCGAGGAACTACTTGCCTGTGTGCCAATTTGTCGAACGCCGAGTCTTAATAACCCCCAACATTTCTTAATTCCTCAGGTTTTGATTGCCGCTGTGGCAACCTGTTTTGTGCCGTTCACCGCTACTCTGACAAGCACGACTGCCCCTATGACTATCGGGGGGCTGCTGCCGCCCGCATCCGCAAGGAGAACCCCATTGTGGTGGCAGAGAAGATTCAGAAGTTATGAGGATTACGTGCTTAAAAGTCTTGAGGCGTGGATTTTGGAACAATGGCAGCATGGAAATAGTACCAGAGGAAATGGCTTCATTTGTTGATGGTAGTATAAAGTGGGTGGGGTGGCGTTGTCACAGCCCCTGCCCTGCCGCTCCCTTTATCAGCGTCTCCCTCTCTCTCCTGGAGTGACAGCATAAGAGTGTTACGTGTGCGTGTGTGTGTATAATCCCCATGCAGAGGTGTGTGTGTGCGTGTGTGTGCGTGCGTGCGTGCGTGTTGAATTTGCTTAAGAGTCAGTGAGAGAGCAGTAGGGGTTTGGTGGGCATTAGTCTGGCTGTGGGGGGGGGGGGCATTCAATTTTTATCCCTTTTTATTGTTTCTGAACTTGGGGACTTGTGAGTTTATTTTTATATCATCCCTGTGAGGACGTTGGAGAGATGGGGGCAAGCTGGTTAGGAGCGTACACCACAGCTCAGATA
>JAPMUY010006934.1:497500-508522 GCA_026901105.3 Galaxias olidus | reverse complement strand
AAAGAGGGAGAGCGACACGGCGTGAGAGAGAGCGAGGTAGAGAACGAGAGTGAGAGAGTGAGAGAGAGAGAGAGAGAGAGAGAGAGATGAAGTGGAATTAGAACTGGGAGGGAAGAAAGCTGTTCAATTGGCGATCAGAGATCAGAAGCAGGTCCTACAGGAATAAAAGAGAGGTAGAAAAAGAGAGAGAGAGAGAGAGGTAGAGAGGTAGAGAGAGAGAGATAGAGAGAGAGAGAGAGAGGCTTTACTGCCGTCACCAAGCGGAGCAGAGGCCCAGTCCCTCAGACGGGAGGGAGACTTTGGACTGAGAGTGCAATAGAAAGCTGTTTTATTGCCGCCGCAGCGCCGTATAACACCTCAGAGACTGCCTACAGGGAGCGACACGGCCGGCTCTATATGAGCGCGCGCGCACACACACACACACACACACACACACACGCACACACGTAAACTGTTTTAGAGGGCTCCTAAATAGTTTCTCCGTGGCTGTGCACGTATCCACTGCCTGTAAGTCTATGGAAGGTATACCTATTCTAGAGGCTTCTCCAGAGCACGCAGGCTTTGGTCCTACTATCTGCAGATCTCTCCCTCCGCAGTAGTGGGTTTGAACAGGGTGTGAATGTCTAGACTGCCCTGCTGTTACTGTACTACAGAGGTGTATCTACAGACTGCCCTCCTGTTACTGTAACATCTACTGACTGCCCTCCTGTTACTGTACTACAGAGGAATATCTGCAGACTGCCCTCCTGTTACTTTAACATCTACAGACTGCCCTCCGGTTACTGTAACATCTACAGACTGCCCTCCTGTTACTGTGCTACAGAGTAATATCTACAGACTGCCCTCCTGTTACTGTGCTACAGAGGAATATCTACAGACTGCCCTCCTGTTACTGTGCTACAGAGGAATATCTACAGACTGCCCTCCTGTTACTGTGCTACAGAGGAATATTTACCTGTTGGGATTGTTTTGCTGTTTGTCTACTGACCCTTTAACAGTATAGGCCGGAGGTCAATTCTTCCACAGAATATAAGTGTCTATGTATGTACTGTATATATATATATATATACATATATACTGTATATCTACTGTATATTAGATATATTTGTCGATTATATCCAGCCATTTCTTCATCGCAGGTGAAGGACAGGGGTGATGAGAGATTGAACATTTCAAACCCCGGTTCTAGAGGTGGTGTTCCATTCCATTCTAAACGTTAACCTGCAGTTGAGTCCCCACAGGGAGTGGGGGTGGGAGTGGGAGTGGGGTGAGGTTTCAGGCGTCGTTTAGCCGGTCCTTTGGTGACATTCAGCCCCAGCAGCTTTGGACAAAAGGAACATATTGTACACGGCCCCCTCCAAAAGATTAGAACTGTATGTGTCGCCCCTCAACTCAATCGAGAGAGGCTTTCTTCCTCTACACACTGTCTGAATGTGTGGTCGTAAAGCTGCACCTGTCAGCACGTGATGTGTGTGTGTGTGTGTGTGTGTGGCTGTGGCGCTGGTCCTGGGAGCTGAAGTGCTAGCTCTTGTATCTCTGACAGACAGAGCTACTTGTTCCTGCTAATCCTCCTTTGTCACCGAGGAAAGCGGCGTGCGTGTGCGTGTGTGTGTTTTGAGGAGGACTGATGGTAATTCCTGGCATCTGCCGAGCATGCAGTGGGGGGGCGTTGCTGCTGCTGCTGGTGTGTATGTGTGTGTGCGCGCGCGTGAGTGTGTGTGTGTGTGTGTGTGTGTGTGTGTGTGTGTGTGTGTGTGTGTGTGTGTGTGTGTGTGTAGGCAGCTGTGTGCAGGGTCAGTGTGTCAGCCATGGAATGCCAGCGTAAATGGACAACAGTGTTCTCGATGCATGTGGAGGAGCTTAGCTGCAGCAGCCCACATCAGCTCTCAGGGAAACACACACACACACACACACACACACACACACTGCACCACCCTCACATGGTTGACTCTTGAGGTCTTGTGTCTTTTGAAGTCCTGACCCACATACCAAACCCTGGACTCACTGCCTGCCCGAGTCAACAAGGAGTCTCACAGCAGGAATACACTGGAGTAAATTGTGACAGTAGTTACATATTCAGAATACACACACACACACACACACACACACACACACACACACACACACACACACACACACACACACACACACACACACACACACACACACACACACACACACACACCAAAACACTCCAACAGACAGCTGAAAGGGACAGAAAACTGTCACGGAACCGCAACTGCAATCCAAAGATTAGTCCGTCCCCCCCCCCTCCCTTTCCCGACGTGTGCTCGTTGGTAAGGAGAGCGTGGAGACGTTCCCTGGCACAGGGCTGGTGAAGACGTGGTGCTCGGAGGTCTGGTTGGACTGGAGCAGAGGCGGCCCGGGGGCCGTGCAGACAGGGGGGCACCATGCTCAGCAGCCCGGCGTGGTCCAAACCAAAGGGGGACGATTCTCCAAGTGCGCCATCAAAAACCCTCTTCAACGGAGAGGGGAAACACCGCTGGGGAGAAACCGGCGTTCTCCAAAGCTGACCCCTGTCTCCGTCGGGTCCTCTCTCTCTGTCTCCGTCCTCCTCTTTCTCGTTCTGTCTCTCCCGCTTTTCGTGACGTCCCTTGTTTATTCCTTCGCCCCCCCCTCGCTTTCGTCTTTCCCTGTCCTCTTTCTTGTTGACCGGTTTATTTTTCCGCGCCTTCCGGCTTTTTCTTCATGCATCTTCGATTGCCTCTTTCTGTCCTACCTGTCTCACTTTGTCACGCACACACACACCCATCCGCTCTCTCGCTCCTTCATCACTCTCTCTCTCTCTCTCTCTCTCTCTCCCTCTCTCTCTCTCTCCCTCCCTCTCTCCCCCTCCTCTCAGGGAATGTCAGGGTAGGAGCGTGTGAGGAGAATGCAGTCTGAAATATTAGCGCCTGTCAATATGTGCCGCCGTGAGAAAAAGGGGGGCTTTCTAAGTTCAACCCCCCCCCCCCCGTTCAAGTGTCGGGGCCAAATCCGTTCTCCTCCTCCACTGTCGTCTCCAGGCGTGGTTGCCGGCGGTGATACATCCCGGCCTGTTTGAACAGGGATTTGACTGCTTCTCCGAGACGGAGAGCGCCCGAGTCTCCACGCATCTGTCGCCGTGACCCGCGCCCCATTACGGGGAACCGCCATCGGAGTCTCAGACATTTATTCAGGCCGTGTATGAGGTGTGTGTGTGTGTGTGTGTGTGTGTGTGTGTGTGTGTGTGCCTCCGGGGCGTCAATCTGATGTTGCTAACGCGTTCAGACAAACAGGCTAGTCTCAAGTCCCGGGGCTTGACGGACCTGTAAACGTTTCTGCTAACCCTCCCCTTTTTTTACTGAGAGGCACGCACACACACACACACACAGACATAGAGAGAGAGGCACACACACACACACACAGAGAGAGAGAGGCAAACACACACACACACACACACACACACACACAGAGGCACACACACACACACACACACACACACACACACATAGAGAGAGGCACGCGCACACACATACACACAGATGAGAGAGACACACACACACACAGAGATGCACACACACACACACACACACACACACACACACACACGCAGCGAGAGAGAGGCACAGACACACACACACACACACACACACACACACACACACACACACACACACAGAGAGGTAGAGGCACACACATAAACACCCACTCGGGGAGAGAGGGATGTGACCTCCATGCTAAAGAAGCCCAGTGTATAAATTTGCTTAAGTACGTGGCCCAGGTTTGTGAGCGTGCTGTAATTGATATGCCAGCAGTGATAAATCAGTCGGGGGGGGGGGGTGGTGGGGTGGGGTCGGGGTGGCAGGAGGGGGGGATGGGGTGGCAGGGGGGGCTTGGTGGCCGCAGCCTATTATCTGAGGAGGCAGGTGGGCTCGGGCTGTAAGCGAACACACACACAGACTCACAGACACACACACACACGGAAACACACCCACGAACACACGGCGAGACCAACCGACGCACACAAACGGACACACGCACACCCGGTAAACACACACACGCAAAGCCACACACACACGACGCCGGCAGCGATTTCCATCTTTATCGTCTCCTGCGTCTTCCACCCCTGCCGTCCCCCCCCCCCCCCCCCACCCCCCCTCGTCGTCTCGACGACAGCACCCTTTATGGTTCCGTCGTTTCCTTCCGCGCGCCGTTGATCTCGCCGTCGTCGCCACGCGGGCCAAAACGCTTTGTCTCCTTTTATGGGCCACCGCCCCGCTTCCCCTCGCCCCCGCCGCCGCCGCCGCACGGCTCCCCGTCAAACGAGTGCCAGCGTGCGTTGGCCCCCCGCGTGTTATTTATAGACCAGGAAGTGGAACGCGGGCTCCCTGGGGAGCCGGCGACAAAGTCTTCTTCTTCTTCTCCTCCTGTTATGGTGGCTGATCCGCTGATCCACTCAGCCGTCCACCCGGAACATGCATGCCCATCCCATTGGGGGGACCGGGGGTGGGCCAGTGTTTTTTTTTCCCCACCGTGGACCGCCCAGTGAGACCGCTGCTGTCCGTTAGACGGTCGGGGTGCCGGTCTCCCGTGGCGTGCGGAAGTGTGTGTCAGGGCCACCAACGTCTCTCCGACATGAGTGTGTCGAGGCGTGACGAACGAAGTCTGGTCGAGTGTGTGTGTGTGTGTGACGGTGAGTGAGGTCTAGTCAAAGTGTGTGTGTGTGTGAGGGAGATAGGGCCAGCGTGGCCTGCGCCAGGCCGGCCTGCCCACAGACAGTGAACCCATTGTTGAGACAGGACAGAGAACACTGGACTATCTGCTAGACTGTAATGATGGCCCAACACTGCATGAAAGACACTATTGACTGGGAGTGAAGTGTCAGAGTAGAGGACGAGCGAGAGAGGGAGGGAGGGAGAGAGAGAGAGGCGGCGCTGGGAGAGGGAAAGAGGAAAGGGAGAGGAAATCATGAAAAGGACGCGGGGAGGACAAGGAGGAGGGGAGGCAAAGAGAGACGAAGGCAGTAGCAGCATAGATGAAAGCAGCCTGGACGAGGAAGAACGTTTTACAATCCTCAAATTTTTTTCTTCTTCTTTTTGAATAGAAACGAGTCCACGCGTAGCGGCTTAGCATGTGCTGTGTTCAAAAATGAAAGGTACATATTGAAAAGCACACATACACACACACACAGACACACTAAACTCTTATTTGCTCTACCGTGAGATAAAAGTGCTTTTTTGCGGCCTCACTCGTGTTAATGATGGATGATGTGAGCGGCGATGAAGACGTCTTTGGTAAAACATGCTGCGGCATCCCCTCCCCGTACCCCCTTCTCTTTCTCACAGCCCTGCTCTCCATTGAGTCGGTACGGGTGGGGGGGTGGGGGGGCGGGAGGGGGGGGGGGGGGGGCACCTTCTCCCTGCTCCGCCGCTCTCATTAAATCCGGTATAGGATTCCCCTGCAGGGCCCAGTCTAATTCGTGGATGTTTCCCCCCGCAGGTCCCCATGTAATTGATAAATGTTTTACCCATTATGAATAACCCCTGCTCCAGTGGCTGTGTCTGACGGAGCTTTATGAAACCCCCACCCTCCCCCCCTACGCGATCAATACGTGCAGGACCCACGAGGGCCAGCGCTGGTCTCTCTAGAGCCAGCAAGGGATTAGCGTGCTTGTCTCGTGATGTTTGAGAAACCAAAATGGAGGCGCCCAAAACAATGGGTCGGCGTGTGTAGGAGGGGAACGTACTGCGTTCAAACTAATCCTTTAACAATGTTTTCTTTCCCATATAGCCATCCATTTTTCTTTGTGTTTAATATATAGTTTGCCGTCGACCATGTTGAGGTAACACAGTTCTTCTTCTCTCTCTGTGCCTTACAGGCTTGGCGGCAGAGACAGTGACTGAGGATCAGGGCATGCGGCTCCTATAGAACCCAGAGAGACTCTCACACACTCCCCACACGGAGGAGACCGGAGCTCCACGGCCACACCGTCGCCCCGCCGCCGGCCCGGAACACGCAGCACGCCTAAACACACACACACACACACACACGCCTGGACGGACGGACGGACCGACCGGCCCCCGCGCCCGCCATGCCCTCCCGCCCCACCCCGCCTCACCACCTCCTCCCCTTCCTCCTCCTCCTCCTCCCCGCCCCCTCCTCCCCCGCGCCCTCCCCCTCCCCGCCGCCGCCCCCGCCCGCCTACCGCGCCTACGCCCCGCCCGAGGGGGGGCTCACCCACCTGGTGGTGCACGAGCGCACGGGCGAGGTCTACCTGGGCGCCGTCAACTGGATCCACAAGCTCTCGGCCAACCTGACGCGCCTGCGGAGCCACGTGACGGGCCCCGTGAGCGACAACCCCCGCTGCTACCCGCCGCCCGGCGTGCAGTCCTGCCCCCACGAGCTGGCGCCCAGCGCCAACGTCAACAAGCTGCTGCTGCTGGACGCCGGCCACAACCGGCTGCTCGCCTGCGGCAGCACCTCGCAGGGCATCTGCCAGTTCCTGCGGCTGGACGACCTCTTCAAGCTGGGCGAGCCGCACCACCGCAAGGAGCACTACCTGTCCAGCGTGGCCGAGGCGGGCACCATGTCCGGGGTGGTGGTGGCCGGGGACCCCCTCGGGGGGGGAGGGGGAGGGGGCGGCGGCGGGGGGAAGCTGTTCGTGGGCACGCCGGTGGACGGCAAGTCCGAGTACTTCCCCACGCTGTCCAGCCGGCGGCTGATGGCCAACGAGGAGGACGCCGACATGTTCAGCTTCGTGTACCAGGACGAGTTTGTGTCGTCGCAGCTCAAGGTGCCCTCGGACACGCTCTCCAAGTTCCCGGCATTCGACATCTACTACGTCTACGGCTTCGGCAGCGAGCAGTTTGTCTACTACCTGACGCTGCAGCTGGACACGCAGCTCACCTCGCCCGACGCCAGCGGCGAGCAGTTCTTCACCTCCAAGATCGTGCGGCTGTGCGTGGACGACCCCAAGTTCTACTCGTACGTGGAGTTCCCCATCGGCTGCACCAAGGACGGCGTGGAGTACCGCCTGGTGCAGGACGCCTACCTGGCGCGGCCCGGGGCCCGGCTGGCGCGCTCGCTGGGCCTGGCCGAGGGCGAGGAGGTGCTCTTCACCGTCTTCGCCCAGGGCCAGAAGAACCGGGCGCGGCCGCCGGCCGAGACGGCCGTGTGCCTGTTCACGCTGCGCGCCATCAAGCAGAAGATCAAGGAGCGCATCCAGTCGTGTTACCGCGGCGAGGGCAAGCTGTCCCTGCCCTGGCTGCTCAACAAGGAGCTGGGCTGCATCAACTCGGTGAGTCGGCCCGCCGCCGCCTGCAGCGGACGAGGGAGGGAGGGAGGGAGGGAGGGAGGGAGGGAGGGAGTGAGGGAGTAGATGAGAGAGTGAGTGAGTGAGTGAGTAGATAAGAGAGTGAGTAGATGAGAGAGTGAGTAGATGAGAGAGTGAGTGAGTGAGTGAGTAGATAAGAGAGTGAGTAGATGAGAGAGTGAGAGAGTAGATGAGAGAGTGATTGAGTGAGTGTGAGTGAGTGAGTGAGTAAGTAAGTGAGTGAGTAGATGAGAGAGTGAGAGAGTAAGTGAGTGAGTAGATGAGAGAGTGAGTAGATGAGAGAGTGAGAGTAGATGAGAGAGTGATTGAGTGAGTGTGAGTGAGTGAGTAAGTAAGTGAGTGAGTAGATGAGAGAGTGAGTAGATGAGAGAGTGAGTGAGTAGATGAGAGAGTGAGCTAGTGAATCAGTGAGCTAGGGAATCAGTGACTGAGTGAATCAGCGAATCAGTGAGACTGTGAACCGGTGAATGAGTGATGACGTATTTATAGTACGTACTGTACGGGAGGCATTTGATCACACTTCATCTGCTCATGTTGCAAAGCGACGTGAGAGTGATAGCTGTGACCGTGTCTGTGTGTGTGTGTGTGTGTGTGTGTGAGAGAGAGAGTGTTTCTCTGTGTGTGTGTGTGTGTGAGAGAGAGTGTTTCTCTCTGTGTGTGTGTGTGTGTGTGTGTGTGTGAGAGAGAGAAACAGTGGGAGTCTGTCTCCCGAGGCTGGAGCTTATGTTGGGAACGAGAGCAGAGAAAAGAGAGAAAGACAGGACAGAAGGGAGGAACAGAGCGGAGGGAGGGAGGGAAGGCAACGAGACAGTCGGCTCTGTGAGGGCCCGCCAATCGCAATCGAAACGCATTTCCATCAAGTAGCACCTGTCCTCGTATTTGTAGCGTCTGCATTTGCATCGACAGCACACACACCTCGAGCAGCATAACTAGCGTTTCCCCTCTGGCTGTGATGGCGACGTGTAGCAGGAAGACAACCCGCGATGCCTGCTCATGTAATGGCGCTGTAAGCCTACCTACGTTCTTTTGCTTCTCCTCCTGGACTTCAGTTGATTGCCTGCCACACCTTTCTTTCCCTCTACCTGTTTTTTTTTTCTGAGTAATGTTTTGGGCTTTCAGTCTCCCTCTCTCCGTTGGCCGTCTGTCACCACGCCATCAGCGCGGACAGTGGAGATCTCCAGGCTGTCAGCGTGCTGGTTGCCTCTCGTTGTCACACACATAGTTAGGTCAGGTGGAAATCCCTGCTGTCAGCTGTATGGGGCTGCTTACTGGCCTGCAGCTCATTTCAGCGTGTCACTGTCACCGTGTGTGTGTGTGTGTGTGTGTGTGTGTGTGTGTGTGTGTGTGTGTGTGTCTGCCCTTCCCTGCAGTAGTAATTGATTTGGAGAATCCGGAGGCTATGGCCTGCCTGTCATTCCCTCCACTCATGGGACCACTGGCCAGGGCGCGCGTGTGTGTGCGTGTGCGTGCGTGCGTGTGTGTGTGTGTATGTGTGTGTGTGTGCGTGCGTGTGTGCGCACGCATGTGTGTGTGTGTCTGTGTGTGCGTGTGTGTGCGTGCGTGTGTGCGCACGCATGTGTGTGTGTGTGTGTGTGTGTCTGTGTGTGTGTGTGTGTCTGTGTGTGTGTGTGTGTGTGTCTGTGAAAGAATGATAGATCCAGTAAGAGGGGGAGAGAGCATGAGCCTGCATGCCCGATAGCCTAATCACTCTGGCTGGCTGTGTGTCGTCTAGACGCCCCATCACAGCTCCAGAGGTCTCCTTGGGTGAACCCGGCCCCCGATCATGCCTCTGCCCCTCTGCCCGTCTCTGTGCGTCTACGACGGGGCCTCCTTTGTTCTGGAGTCCCTGGGCGTCCGGCGGCCGCGCTAAGGTGAACGCTAACTAGCGGCTAGCTAACTTCCCAAAACCAAACGGCTAAATCTAAAAGGCTAACCCGATGAAGGTGTCTCAAAGTCAGGGCCGGGCCGGCACCAGGGTCACTGTGGAGGCTGTGGCCGTGCTGTTGGTGTGTGTGTGTGTGTGTGTCTGTGTGTGTGTGTGTGTGTCTGTGTGTGTGTGTGTGTGTGTGTGTGTTCGTGGTTGGCGCCGTGGCCGTTGTAATAGCAGGCTGGGAGCAATCTGCTGCCGGGATGCCAGTAGAACGGATGAGTGGAGCGGATGACCACGTTACAGCGGCACGTGTGCACGCACACACACACTACACACACACACACACACCCACACAGTGTCCGTTTCATGCATAATTCACCTAGTCTCACCTCTCGTTATTCAGTTGGAGCCCCATAACACTCTGTTGTATCTCTCACAGCCCCTTTCCAATATAACTCTCCCCTCCTCCCCCTCCTCCTCCCCTCTTTCCCTTTTTCTCTTTCTATCTCTCTGGCAATCTGTCCGTCTCTCTGCTCCCGCTCCTGCCTTTCCTCCCCTTTTCCCTCGCGCTCTCCTCGTCTCTCCCCCTTTCCCCTCGCTCTCTCCTCGTCTCTCCCCCTTTTCCCTCGCTCTCTCCTCGTCTCTCCCCCTTTTCCCTCGATCTCTCTCCTCGTCTCTCCCCCTTTTCCCTCGCTCTCTCCTCGTCTCTCCCCCTTTCCCCTCGCTCTCTCCTCGTCTCTCCCCCTTGCCTCCTCCTCGCCGCCGCTACCCGCGGACACGGTCGAGCAATGAATGTCTCCCGAAGCACACGGTGACTTAGAGTGCCTGGCGGAGGTGCTGTGAACACATGACGCGGAGCAGATGCACGGAGACGGAGAGGAGGACAGATGGAGGGAGGGGAGGAGACATGCTGACGCAGAGAGAGAGAGAGAGAGGGAGAGAGGGAGAGAGAGAGAGAGAGAGGGGGAGAGAGAGAGAAGGAGAGAGAGGGAGAGAGAGAGGGAGAGAGAGAGGGGGAGAGAGAGAGGGAGAGAGAGAGAAGGAGAGAGAGGGAGAGAGAGAGAAGGAGAGAGAGAGAGAGGGAGAGAGGGAGAGAGAGAGAGAGAGAGGGAGAGAGGGAGAGAGAGAGAGACACGGGATGACTGTCGTCTAGTCTGTCTGTTTGTCCGTCCGTGTGTCCGTTTCCCTCAGCCTGACAGTCTGTCACGTTTTGTCTGGCTGGCCTAAACTACACGGCGTTACCATCTAAACAGACAGACAGACAGACGGACGGACAGACAGACAGACGACTGGAGAGATAGACGAGCAGATAGACAGACAGAGGAAGAGACAGACAGACAGAAAGATAGACAGACAGAACAGCAAATAGATGGCTTGCTGGAGATCTCTATCGAGCCCACCATGTCTGAAACAGACAGGCAGCCAGGCAGCCAGCCATTCAGGCAGGCATGCTGGCAGCCAGACAGACAGTCATACGGACAGGCAGGCAGCCAGACAGACAGGCAGACAGGCAGACAGCCAGACAGACAGACAGGCCGGCAGCCTGCCAGACAGACAGACAGGCAGGCAGGCAGCCAGCCATTCAGGCAGGCATGCTGGCAGCCAGACAGACAGTCATACGGACAGGCAGGCAGCCAGACAGACAGGCAGACAGGCAGACAGCCAGACAGCCAGACAGACAGACAGGCCGGCAGCCTGCCAGACAGACAGACAGGCAGGCAGGCAGCCAGACAGACAGGCAGGCAGCCAGACAGACAGGCAAGCCGCCAGAGGGACGGACAGCCAGCGCGTTGGGCGTCTCCGTCCCGCCCGCCCCGCCCGCCCTGCCTCCTCTAAA
>JAPMUY010006934.1:482500-492500 GCA_026901105.3 Galaxias olidus | reverse complement strand
CCGCCTGACCCGCCACATATGCTGTTGGAAAAACATGGCGACGCTGTTAAGTTAAACACTCTCCTTAAGGATAGAGAGGGAGGCGGGATGCTGCCGGGTCTGGGTGACGGAGCGGGGCGTTGGGTGGAATTCCACGGTTTGGTGTGTGTGTGTGTGTGTGTGTGTGTGTTGTGTAAATGTGTGTGTGTGTGTGTGTGTGTGTGTTGGGTGTTGGTGTGTGTACTGACCAGATGCCTGGACGTCTGTCCACATCAGAGCAGTCTGCCGGGCCAGATGTCTGCTCGCGTTGGCCCCTCATTGGCCCCCATGTTGTCTGTTTGCTGGGTGAGGGCTAAAGGTCCGGCAGAACAAGGCCCCGGCCTCGGTTAGAACCGAAGCAAAGTGCGCGTCGGGGTTGTAATAGCGGCAGGCCCTGGGTCAGTGCACTAACCAGGCCGTTATCTAATGGGACCCGTCAGAACAGCTACTGTCAGAGGAAACACGGAGGCTCCCTTTTCTGATCAACCTCAACCAATCCAGATGTAGACGCATCCCACACTTTAACACGGTGATATTTGAACGCTGATCTTTGCATATATATAAACAACGTTTCGGGTCTGAATATTCACACGTCTTAACGAACCCTTGATCTGTTACTGAGGGCTGTATTTAGGTCCGGGTTGTAGGGGGTCTCAGGTTGGTGTCTGAGTAGATTAGGTCTTCATTTTCGGGACGGTGAAGACCGCTTGTGTGAGGTTTAGCTGGCTGTTGTGCCTTTAAGTAGCCAAGGATACACACACACACACACACACACACACACATACACAGAGTCAAGTCACTTATGTGTGTGTGTGTGTGTGTGTGTGTGTGTGTGTGTGTGTGTGTGTGTGTGTGTGTGTGTGTGTGTGTGTGTGTGTGTGTGTGTGTTTGTTTGTGTGTGCGGGGTCAGTACAGACGGGACCGTAACATCTGTTTCACAGCCTGGGCTGGCAGTGGCCTTGATAGACTGCCCACCAGCACAGCCTCTCTGTGTCTCACACACACACACACACACACACACACACACACACACACACACACACACACACACACACACACACACACACACACACACACACACAAGCACAACCACAAGCACGTTCTGCTGATATAGTTTTACACACAGCCACACAGCGAGCACACACAGACAAAGCCACATCCTCCGTGTCCTAATGGTCTGCATTCACTAACAAAAGAAGTGGCAGATTCGTCTGTGGTCGCTGTGTCCAGAAGTACCAGCGATTAACCCACACGCACTCGCGCACACACACACACACACACACACACACACACACACACAGCCTCTCTGAGCTGCTGCTACACTGACCCAATGCCATTAAGAAACAATTAGGGCTCTGCTATTGGCTGACGACAGAAAACAAATGCCAACCAGAGCAGCAGCTCTATATTCAGAAGTGCCCTGAATGAGCCCCAAATGTGTGTGTGTGTGTGTGTGTGTGTGTGTGTGTGTGTGTGTGTATATGTGTGTGTGTGTGTGTGCGTGGGTGCGCGTGTGTGTGCGTGAATGTGTTCTGTTTCTCTGTTCTCCTTAGAAAAGCATTGGGCATCCAGCTTTGGCAAGACCGTGTCCTTTTGATATTTTTAAATACACCCAGTTTTTTCACCAAGGCACAGAGTCAGGCAAATATAAACCCACACACACCCCCCACACACACACACTTCTACAGGGCATTCGGAAAGCGTTCAGACCCCTTCACTTTGTACACATTTTGTTCTGTTACAAGCCTTATTCTAAAATGGATGAAATAACATTTCCGTCTCATCGATCTACACACCATATCCCATAATGACAAAGCAGGAAAACACATTTGTAGAAATGTTTTCGGATTTCTTTTATTAATGGAAATATCACAGTTTGAGAAGTATTCAGACCCTTTACTCTGTGCTTTGTTGAGGCAGCCACAAGTCTCAAATGCAGGAGTAGTGTATAAATGAAATGAACAGTACTATGGATTAATGCTGTAGTACAATGTAGCCTATGATGGATGGATTAAACCGTGTATGAGGTTAGATGTAGTATAATGTAGCCTATGAGAGATGCATCGTATGAGGATAGATGTAGTATAATGTAGCCTATGAGAGATGCATAGTATGAGCTTAGCTGTAGTATAATGTAGCCTATGACGGCTGAATTAAACAATGGAATGGGCTTCGCTGTAGTACAGTGTAGTGTGGATGGTCCTATCTCAATAGAGGCAGTGTGTCCTCTTCTGTAGTACAGTGTAGTGTGGATGGTCCTATCTCAATAGAGGCAGTGTGTCCTCTTCTGTGGGCCAGATGTGTAAAGCAGCACTAATCCTGTGGTCTTATCACTACACCATCTCATTGATCCACTCTCTCTCTCTATCTCTCTCTCTGTCTGGATGTCTGTCTGTCTTTCTTTGTCTCTCTTTGTCTATGTCTCTATGTCTCTCTTTGTCTCTCTTTGTCTGTCCATGTCTCTCTATGTATCTCTTTATATCTCTATGTCTCTCTATGTATCTCTTTGTCTGTCTATGTCTCTCTATGTAGCTATGTATCTCTGAATGATGGAGGCCACTCTGAGCCACCTGAGCTCAACTTTGAGTGTCACAGCGAAGGGTCTAAATTCTTTTAAAATAATTTTGCACACATTTCTGCAAACGTGCTTTCGATTGGCCGTTATTGAGTGTTGTGTGTAGATTGATGAGGAGGAAAACGTATATCCCCATTTTAGAATGTAAGGTAAGAAAAAGTGAAGGGGCCTTTCTCAATACACAGCACATGAAAAGCTTTGTAGTGGAGAGACAAAACAGACTGATGAGCAAATATGCAATGAGACGAGTTTGGAGAGCAAACATCCCCCTTCCTCTGAACACCCTCTCTGTCAAATCTCCTAACGTAAGTCTTGTTATCCATTGCATCAGTGTGTGTGTCTGTGTGTGTATGTTTATGTGTGTGTGTGTGTGTGTGTGTGTGTGTGTGTGTATAGATGTGTTTGTGAGTGTGTGTATGTGTGTGTGTATATTTGTGTGTGTGTGTGTGTGTGTGTGTTTTTGTGCGTGTGGGTATGGGTGCGTGTATAGATGTGTGTGTGTGTGTGTGTGTGTGTGTGTGTGTGTAAGAGAGAGAGAGTGTGTGTGTGTGTGTGTGTGTGTGTGTCAGTGGTCCTGTTGCTGTGTGTCTATCTCTTCCACCAGGGATGGGAGCCGTGTGTTTACAGCCCCCGCGCTGCCTCTCTGAGGAGCCCCACTCACACTGAGGAATGGCCCTCTTTAGTAAACCTGTTGACACATTAACCCTCCGAGACACACACACACACACACGCACTCTGCCTTTGTGAAGCCTTGCTGTCGGTATTGATTGACCCAGCCAGTCCCTCCTGGAGCTGGAGACAGACAGAGAGATGGATAGGGAGACGGAGAGATGGACAGATAGGAAAGAGGAGAGAGAGAGAGAGAGAGAGAGAGAGAGAGAGAGAGAGAGAGAGAGAGAGAGAGAGAGAGAGAGAGAGAGAGAGGAGAGATTGTCTGGCCCCTGGAGTGAGATAGACAGATAGATTGGAGTAACAGAGAGACAAAGAGAGACAAAGAGATACATAGAGAGACATAGATAGCGAAAGAGAGACAAAGACAGACAGACAGACATCCAGACAGAGAGAGAGATAGAGAGAGAGAGTGGATCAATGAGATGGTGTAGTGATCTCTATTGAGATAGGACCATCCACACTACACTGTACTACAGAAGAGAACACACTGCCTCTATTGAGATAGGACCATCCACACTACACTGTACCACAGCTAACCTCATACTACAGTTTTATCCATTTATCATAGGCTACATTATACTACAGCTAACCTCATACTATACATCTCTCAAATGCTACATTACACTACAGCTAACCTCATACTATACATCTCTCATAGGCTACATTACACTACGGCTAACCTCATACTATACATCTCTCATAGGCTACATTACACTACGGCTAACCTCATACTATACATCTCTCATAGGCTACATTATACCACAGCATTAACCTATTCTAAGGTTCTTTCAGTGTATCACACACTAAACCTTACTCCATACTTAAGTTTATTTCATGTATTGTAGGCTACACTGTACTGCAGTATGACTCCATACTAGTTCATTATATCCACTAGTTCATTATATCCACTGTAGGCTACACTGTACTGCAGTATTACTCCAAACTAGTTCATTGTATCCACTGTAGGCTACACTGTACTGCCGTATTACTCCAAACTAGTTCATTATATCCACTGTAGGCTACACTGTACTGCAGTATTACTCCAAACTAGTTCATTATATCCACTGTAGGCTACACTGTACTGCAGTATTACTCCATACTAGTTCATTATATCCACTGTAGGCTACACTGTACTGCAGTATTACTCCATACTAGTTCATTCCCACATATTGAATCTTAACTGAGCTCAGCGGCGCTGTATCCCTGAGTCAGGCCTTTGTGGAAGTCAACAAACACACACTCCGTCCCAAGTCAGCAGACCACTCTCCCCACTCACACACGCCAACATGCATGCAAGTATACGCACACACACACACAGACACACACTCACACACACACACACACACACATACTATTTATATACGCAAAAGCGGCATGCACAGATACACACGTAAACCCACAAATCCGTGCATAACCATTCCATTCCCAGTCTGTTTCCCATCCATAATGGAGCGTCATTGGAATGATGGAGGAGAAAGATAGGAAAAAATCAAGCAAACAGGGGGAAGCCAAGCAAAGCCGAGATAGAGGGGGGACTGAAGGAAAAGAAAGGGAGTTCAGAAGAGAGCTAAAGAGACGGAGAGAGAGAGAGGGGGGGGTTGCGAGGCAGCGATAGGGAGAGGGGGGGAGGGAGAGGGAAAGAGGGAGAGGGGGAGAAAGAAAGGGAGGAGGGGAGAAAGAGAGGGAATAGACATGGCTCACTGACATTGTGAACTGCATGCCTTGGGACTCGGCCATGACGCTTCCTGTGTTTGAGATATGAGAGACCAGGCCTCTCTCTCTCTCTCTCCCTCTCTCTCTACCGCTCTCTCTCTCTCTCTCTCTCTCTCTCTCTCTCTCCCACTCTCACTCTCTCTCTCTCTCTCTCTGCCGCTCTCTCTCTCTCTCGGTCCTGCTGATCCCTTGGGTACCATTCCAGTGCTTCCCCTCCCCACGTTCCGGCTGCCCTCTCGGGCCCCATTACCAATCCCCCTGCCTCTCCTTCCCGGTCACCTCTGCCTTGAAACTCATCCAGCCACCGTCTCTTCAACCAGCCCCCCCCCCACCCCCCCCCACCCCCCCACCCCCTTCAATCTCCTTCTCAAACAGCCCCCCCCCCCTCTTCCCCCTACTCCTCTCGGTATGTCTCTCTTCTCCTCTCCCATGCCATACCTCCGCCACCCCCCCTCCCCCCTACATCCTAATCCCAGTTTTCCTCAGCCGTGGGTACGACCGCCTAACCTCAGGCCTAACCTGCCGCACACACACACACACTCACACACACACACTCACACACACACACACACACACACACACACACACACACACACACACCCCCTCTCTCATCCCCTAATCGGTCCTGAAGCCACAGGGGGGGGGGGGGGGGGGGGGGGCATGCCCGCCGCGGTGCTCATTGTCTGAACGCATGGCGGCCCGCCGTAATGGTTTGTTGTGTTTGACTCGGCGGCGCGTCGTTTAGCGCCGAGTCAACAGATCGGATTGAGGCGCGGGGCTGTGCCTCGCCGCCGCCAGCCGCTAGCCGCCAGCCGCATCCCCCCCCCCGGTTCCGTTGCCCCCCCCCCCTCCAGGGAGCCGACATCTGGTAGCGCTCGCCACGTTGGGTGCCCTCTGCGATGATGGCTGCGCGATGAGAGCGTTAGGGGGAAAACAACGCAGGAGCAGAGGAACCCGCGGAGGTCTCTCGTCCCGGCACCAAATGTCGGAGCGCCTGGTTTGTGAGGGGGGCTGGCGGTTGATTACTGTGATCTCTGAAATGGGGAGGCGGAGCGTAGAATGGAGGAGAATAGAACAGAAGGATTATGCTGCTTGACCTGATTGAGCTACAGCGCTCGTTGTCAGTCTAGCGTTATTATCCTGCCCTGTTATTCTAACATAATTATGACTATCCCCAGATGGCGCGCAGACACAAACACTTTCCCTCTGCGTGCGTGTGTGTGTGTGTGTGTGTGTGTGTGTGTGTGTGTGCGCGGGGGCGCGCGTGTATGCTTGCGCGCGTGTCTATGCATGCAGCGTTCTGGACAAGGACATGGTCTCCTGTGTTGTCTTTCTAGAGGACCTCTGTTGGACACAGACACATGCTGGTCCTTGGCAACGCGGTCACACACACACACACACACACACACACACACACACACACACACACACACACTCACACACACACACACTCTCTCTAGCCCTGCCAGCCTCTTGCTGGGTGAATTATTCGGGGCATCCGTGGGCTGAGGCTGGACGAGTGCAGGGGGAGGGTTTGGAGGCGAGGGAGGGAGTGTGTGTGTGTGTGTGTGTGTGTGTGTGTGTGTGTGTGTGTGTCGGGGACGGGGGGGGTCAACAGCTCTCTTGTTTCCGCTAATAACCCTCCTCTGTAGTCACGACCAGGGGCGCGAGTAGGGGGGGACGAGCGGGGGGGACGGGGGACGACGGGGGACGTGGTGGTGGGGGGGGGGCACGGTGACGTTCAGAGAGGCTAGCCAGGGCCGAGGGGAGCCCAGGACGGGGCCACGCCATCCGGGCCGAGGGGCTAATTGTCCGCCCACCCACCAGGTCTACTGGGGGGAGAGCGGGAGGGAGAGAGAGAGAGAGAGAGAGAGAGAGAGAGAGAGAGAGAGAGAGAGAGAGAGAGAGAGAGAGAGAGAGAGAGACAGAAACAGAAAGACAGAGACACAGAGACAGGCCAGGGCAGAAGGATGAACGGAGAGACGGGGTGAACGACAGACTCAAAAAGGAGAATTGGCCCGTCGCCAAATCTGTCACCTTGTCGCCACAGAGCCAACTATGTTTTCTATTTGTGTGTGTGTGCGGGCACGGTCGCGACACAATCTCCGTTTGTCCTGTGGGGGTCCTCCCTGACTGGCAGGCTGGGACGGAGGTCTGCGCCACAGGCACATACACACACACACACACACATACACACACACATACACACACACACACATCACCATAAAGGCTTGGGTCTGTGTGTGTGCGTGTGTGTGTGTGTTTCCGTTTGTGTGTGCTTGATTGATTGGCTCATATGGAAGTGATACGTGTTCTAATGAAGTAGCGGAAGCCGGCATGTTAATTAGTGTTCGGTGTGTGTGTTCGGTGTGTGTGTGTGTGTGTGTGTGTGTGTGTGTGTGTGTGTGTGTGTGTATGTGCGTGTGTGCACTTCTTAACTAGCTGAAGGTCGCCTCACTCGTGTATGTGTCGTTGATTATCTCCTGGCTGCACATGTCAGGGTGCCAAATGTAGCGTGTGGCTCACCATACATATATGCCGTTCACGTGCCTGCCTGAATCAGGAGCTGTGTGTGTGTGTGTGTGTGTGTGTGTGTGTGTGTGTGTGTGTGTGTGTGTGTGTGTGTGTGTGTGTGTGTGAGGCTTTGATTAAGCTATGCAAATCTGACCCTTGTCTACCTGTCTGTCTTTCCTCTCTCCATGTTCTATAACATGTAATGTCTACTGCTGTGTATTTATAATGAGGTCTCTCTCTCTCTCTCTCTCTCTCTCTCTCTCTCCTCTCTCTACTTCTTCTCTTTCACCCCTCCTGCTCTGTTGTTTTGGTAAAGGGTCAGGATATGTCTTAGGGGCGTCTTTATTGACGCTGTAATGGGTTTGGTCCCCGACTAAATAAAGATGTTAAATACAATGCTGGATGTTAAGTAACAAAAACAACTCTCTTCCTCTCTCCTCCCCTCCTCCTTCGCTCATCTCCTCCTCCCATATTCTTGTCCAACCCCCCCCCCCCCCCCCCAACCCCCTCTTACCCTCTCCCCTCTACCCTGTCTGCCTCCAGCCCCTGCAGATCGACGACAACTTCTGTGGCCAGGACTTCAACCAGCCCCTGGGGGGCACCACCACCATCGAGGGCATCCCCCTGTTCACGGACAAGGAGGAGGGCATGACCTCGGTGGCGGCCTACGACTACCGGGGCCACACCGTGGCCTTCACCGGCACCCGCAGCGGACGCATGAAGAAGGTACGGGGGAACGCACAATTGTGTGTGTGTGTGTGTGTGTGTGTGTGTCTGTTGTGGGTGTTTTTTGTTGAGGTAGGTGTGTGCGTGTGTGCGTGTGTGTTGTAGGTGTTTGGTCAAGGTGTGCATGTGTGCATGTTTGTGTGTGTGTGTGTGTGTACTGTAGGTGTGTCATCGAGGTGTGCGTGTGTGTGTGTGTGTGTAGTGTAGGTGTGTTGTTAAGGTGTGTGTATGTGTGTGTGTAGTGTAGGTGTGTCATCGAGGTGTGTGTGTGTATTATAGGCGTGTTGTTGAGTGTGTGTGTGTTGGACAAAGATGCGGGGGGCCATGGGTGTGTGCTGGGCCCCTTGCGGAGGTGCCCCCTGCTGGCGGAGATGATGCCTCGGTCCACTGTGTCCCCCCCCACAGTGGGTCTTCGTTACTATGGTGCCGGCGAGTCGCCGCCACCGCCGCCTGATTGGCTAGAAGTGGCGGCCGGGAACTTTTCTCTCTCTCTCTCTCTCTCTCTCTCTCTCTCTGGAGGGTTTGGATGTTGCTGAGATGATTTCGGAGTCGGACCCCACGGAGCTGGTGTGCGCGCGCGCGCGCGTGTGTGTGTGTGTGTGTGTGTGTGTGTGTGGACACCCTGCGGTGTGTGAGGCGGTGCGGGTCTGTGTGTTTGCACACTGGAGTGTGTGTGTTGAGGGGACCCCATGGTGTTTGCCAATCAGCAGCTCCTTCAGGCGAGGGTTGTCATGCTGGGTGTTCCCAGGTGTGTGTGGCTTTTTTTGATGCCTATTTTAGTGTGTGTGTGTGTGTGTGTGTGTGTGTGCGCCACAGGTCTGAGTTGATCCTGTTGGCTCTGGCTGCTTTCAGAACGTGACAGAACGCCGCGTGGCCCGCTAGTCATCCTCTGCGGTACATAGAAAAGGAAAGAAGCGTTTTCCGGAAGGCTATTTCCGTAGAGGGGAAGACGATTCTGCATGCGCTACACTTTCTTAGGTTTCCGGTCGGAAGTGAAAGCGCCTGGTTGTGCAGACGTCTCCTCAAATGGCCGTCCCGTCTGAAGATCTGTCGTCAGCGATAGCGCTGATGTTTTTACCCGGTAACAGAATCGATGACTGCCCTGTCAGACTCACTAGCAAACGCTCTGCTGGAAACATAAGGCAACGAAGAGTCAGACCTATACGTCGACACACACACACACACGCACACGCGCGCGCACACACAAGCACACACACACCTCCAGCTACTGTCTCAGGAGTTTTGCTAAGTTGGCTGAAACCCAGCCCTCTAGTCCTTGTCGCTGACCTCTGGGCTGTGTGTGTGTGTGTGTGTGTGTCCTCAGATGGACTAACAGTGTCTCCGGTGTGTGTGTGTACACGCGACTGTCTATATCAGCAGGTGTATCATTGGTGTGTGCAGTGTGGCCGAGGGGCTAGTGTGTGCAGTCTGTTCAATCTTTGTGTGTGTGTGTGTGTGTGTGTGTGTGTGTGTGTGTGTGTGTGTGTGTGTGTGTGTGTGTGTGTGTGTGTGTGTGTGTGTGTGTGTGTGTGTGTGTGTGTGTGTGTGAGCGGGGGTCGCAGTAGATCCGAGACACTATCGAGCTGATCGGAATCTCATTCCCCCCCGGCTAACATGTCTTCCTGAGAGGAGAGGGAGAGATGGAGGGACGGAAGGAATGGCGGGATGGATGAGACAAGCATGGCTGCCTGTTGGTCGGCGTCCTCACTCAGAGGTCGATGGGGGCTGCTGGGACGCGTAGTCCACACGGGAACACGACCGACCCCTATCCCGCGGAACGCT
>JAPMUY010006934.1:467500-475000 GCA_026901105.3 Galaxias olidus | reverse complement strand
TAAACACAGCGGCTTACAGAGGAGCCCCACTTAACGGAGGCACCATTGTTTGCGTCGTCTCCCCGCGGGTTCCTCCGCCTCCTCGCCGTGTGTGTAGGTCGAGTATTCGCTGCTCCGCGGGGTGAAACGCGCGGGGCAGGGGCCCCCGAAACTAGTCCCCCTCTCACTCCCCCCATGGAGAGGACTGGAGGGGACACGAGTCAGTCGGCCGGTTCAAAAACACGCGACATTACGCTGCAGGCCCGTTCCTTTGTGGACGCCCGGGCACACGCGCGCACACAGCAAAACGGCCGCCGCTGTCGGCCTGGCCAGATTATACCATTAGCCCCCGGCGTGGAGTGCAGCTTGGTGGCAAAGATTACGGGCCCATTTACACGACCTGGGGGGGGTCAAGAGAGTGGCACTGCGCTAATCAGATCAGCGCTCACACGGTGAGAGGCGCGCGGTGCTTTACGATGACAGAGATTATGGCTGCACGGGGTTTTAGTCGGAACAACAACACCCCCCACCCCCCCCCCCCCACCCACCCCCCGCCAACCCCTCGATGGCTACTGTTGCCTTTGATGGATTTTTACAAGTGGGGGCGCAAAGAATCCTTCACACCAACACCAGATGAGAAACATACTGAGATCCACAAACTCCACACCATGCACACACTGTACAACCGTACAGTCCGACACACAACAACACTCTGCACAACCACACAATCCTACACAAACCAACACCAGATCAGAAACACACAACAACACGCAGCACCATGTACACACCAGCTGTGCAGGCGGTATCTCACACAGCACCGGGCCAACCCATGATGGAGTGTTTCCTGTCTCCGCCTTGTCTCTCTCTCTCTCCCTCTCTCTCTCTTTCCCTCCCTCTGTTTTCTCTCTCTCTCTCTCTCGCTCTCTCTCTCTCTCTCTCTCTCTCTCTCTCTCTCTCTCTCTCTCTCTCTCTCTCTCTCTGCTCCTCTTCCAGCGACGGCAGCGGAGGGAAAAGAAGAAAAATGCAACAGACAAAAAGATCAAATTATCGCCCGCAATTAATTATCCCCAAGTAGAGGGGGCACAATAAAAGTGATGAATGCCTCTTTATCGGGGTGTTAGCAAAGAGAGAGAGACAGACAGAGAGAGCAAAAGAGAGGGGGGGGGGGGGGGGGGGGGAGGAGGGGCGGGGCGGGTCCATGGTCTCGTTATCGTCGGCTGGCGCCGTGGAAACAATGCGCCGTCGCTCCACGCCGGAGTAAACGACGAGGGCTTATCCGATTAGAGATCGAGTCGTCATAAATACCGTTGTCCCCCCCCCCCCCCCCGCCCTCCCCCCCCTACCCTCCCCGCCGTAAACGTGATTAGCGTTTCGCTGCCTGCCTGCCAGCGTGGTTTACGCCGCTCCGTGGAGGGGGCCGTTTGGGCTGCTGGTGGGGAAAGAAGGGAGAAAGGAGAACGAGAGGCAGATGGCTGCGTGGTGGGGGAACGGGGAGGAAAGGGCTTCGTCTTCCGCTCTTCGTCTTCGTTCGGGGCTGTGTCTGGGGAAGAGAGAGTGAGAGAGAGAGAGATAGAGAGACAGAGATAGACAGTGTGTGTGTGTGTGTGTGTGTCAGCGAGGGAGGGACAGAGATAGAGAAAAAGATAGATAGAGAGAGCGAGAGAGAGCAGGAGAGAGAAAGATAGAGAGAGAGAGAGAGAGAGAGAGAGAGAGAGAGAGAGAGACAAAGAGAGAGAAAGTCGGGTCGAGAGCGTGGACGTCCGTGTGTGTGCTCATCCGATCAGTATCTGCGCTGAGGACAAAAGGGCCTCTTCCCTCCCGACAGTACTATCAGTGTGTCCACCCCCCCCCCCCATCCCATACCCCCGTACCCCCCCCCACCCCCCTCCCGGCTCTACCCAGGCTGCCAGGGCTGGCCTGACACTGACCAGACGCAGCAGAGAGCTGGAGGTCCGACCCGTTGACCCCCCCTGTCTAGTCGCTCTGGTGGCCAGCAGACTAGCAAGGGGGCGAGGCTGGACGGCACGGGGCAGTGTGCTGGAGACAGGCCGCCACGCCACGCTGACCTCCATCAGGCAGAGGCCTCTCTGTAAGGGGGGGGGGGGGGGGGCTGGGCGTCACCCTGGTGATCCCGTGATCCTCTCCCCTGACAAGATCTAAGCCCAACACATGAGAGAGGGAGAGAGAGAGAGAGAGATAGAACGAGAGAGATAGAATGAGAGAGAGAGAACGAGAGAGAGAAAGAGAGCAAGAGAGGACGAGACGGAGAAAGATTGAGAGAGAGAGAGAGAGAGAGAGAGAGAGAGAGAGATAAAGACCGTATGGAGAGAGAGAGAGAGAGAGAGAGCGGTAGAGAGAGAGATAAAGACTGGGGCAGGGTGACTCTCCCTGGGGGTGGTTCTACAGTCAGCCTCCTGCACACGGGAGAACAGAGAGGGCTGTTAGAACCTTTTGCTGTTCCCACCCCAGAGGGACTCGCACTGTTTGCTTTGGAATGTTTTCTCCTTGGTGGTTTAGTGGTGGTGTCTGCCCGACAGCCCAAACCCTAGTCTGTATGTGTGAGTCTGTGTGTGTGTGTGTAAGTTTGTGTGTGCGTGTTTGTGTGTGTGTGTGTGTGTGTGTGTGTGTGTGTGTGTGTGTGTGATGTGGTTCCGCGGCCCCCTGCCCCAGTAGAACCATCCCAGTGTCTCCTCTAGCTGTAAGGCTGATGGGTGTGTAGCTGGACCAGGCACGCCGTTCAGTACGGAGGAGGCCGTTCCTGTCCTCCATCATTTGTCATTCGATTGAAACGCTATAAGGCTCCGTGCTAAATAGCCTGAGTTCATCATGGCCTGAGTCTATGATGCTCCTGTTGGACGTGGACAGTACGGGCCACTGTCTAGCATCAGGACCCCGGGCTAGGGGAGATGCAGCAGCCATTATGCTACCATGAGACTATACCAACAGACATTTCCTCTTAAATCCACTTAAGGAAGTTCAGAGCGCACTGAGGAAACGAACTAGTTCCGTGTGTGTGTGTGTGTGTGTGTGTGTGTGTGTGTGTGTGTGTGTGTGTGTTAGAGTGTGACTGTCTCCTGGGCCACATGGCCGTGAGCTTATCACATTAGCCACGAGAGTTGATAAGTTCATCTCCGCCGTGCAGTCACGCACACACGCGTACGCACACACACACACACACGCACGCGCACGCACACACACACACACGCGCGTGGAGAAACACCCGTTCCCGGTGTGTTAACCCCTTTGTCCCGGCCGGCAGACACAACACAGACAGATTGTCACATATTGTCACACAGATTCAATAAGCCATCGACCCCCCGACCTCACTGTGACGGCCTGTTTTCATGTTCCCTCGCACCGTTTGGCTCGTCCGCCCGCGCCAGTGACAGGTCTCTCTTTCACTCGGCCTCTCTCTTTCTGTCTGTGTCTCTCTCCCCCTCTCTCTCTCCCCCTCACTCCCTCTCTCCCTCTCTCTCCTTCTCTCTCCTTCTCACCTGTCACCAAAACAGACCGGGCGCTTCCTAGGTGACATTGGGCTTGAGTGTGAGTGAACTGGGCCAGTGTTTTTATTGCCTCTTAACCGCTTCCCCTGTCTCGGTGTGTGCGTGTGTGTGTGTGCGCGTGTGTGTGTTAGCGTGGACTAGCGTCGGTTCAGCCCAGAGCAGACATAGTGCAACCTGGGTGTTCCCGTGCCCTCTGAGAGGGGGTGGGTGTGCCCCTGTAGCACCTCACTGTGTCTGTCTGTCTGTCCTATATGCTGTCCTTGTGTTGACCGTCCGCCCTGCCTGCGCCGTGCCTCCCTGCCGCCTAGCTCGCTACTCTCTGGTTCTCTCTCTCTCTCTTTCTCTCTCTCTCGCTCTCGCTCAAATCGAATCAAATCAAAACTGACTTGATTAGTGGGACAGGTTGCAGTATTGATGCTGCCGTAGTAATGCTATTTTGTTTTGTCTTTACACTAGCTCTCTGTTTGAATAAGAGAGCACGTTGGACTACAGATCAGATTATTGTACTACATTGAAGTGGATATGAAAGGTGTGTTTCTCCATCTACCTATCAATCCCCATTTCTTTTTGTCTCTCTCTTTCTCTTCTTTCTCTCTCTCTCTCGCTCTCTCTCTGTCTCTCTCGCTCTCATATTTATAAAAATAAAAAAAATTTTATGAAAGGAAAAACTTTCTTGAAGTAACGCCTTGTATATAATACGTGAAGTGTAAAATAAAAAGAATTTAAAAAGTAAAAAAAATAGACTCTCTCTCTCTCTCTCTCTCTCTCTCTCTCTCTCTCTCTCTCTCTCCATCCCTGTCCTCTCCAGTGGGCTCCAGTCTGCCAGAGACTTAGGGATGTGTGCGTGTGGGGGGTGGAGGCGGGGGGAGGTAAGAGCTCGCCCCTCACCCCTCGACGACGCACCGAGGTGCCACCATTCCCCCAGCAGGCCGCGGGGCCGCACAGTGCCAAGCAAACAAACCTGCTCTGGGGCAACAGACGGTGTGTGTGTGTGTGTGTGTGTGTGTGTGTGTGTGTGTGTGTGTGTGTGTGTGTGTGTGTGTGTGTGTGTGTGTGTGTGTGTGTGTGTGTGAGCCGGAGGGCTATTATCTCCTCTAAGTCCGGTCTGGGGGGTCCAGGGGATTGGGCTAATCAGCCAGCTTTCAGGACCCTCTGTCCGTCACCCCCGCTCTCATCCGTCCTCGTTTTGCTCCTCATCCCCCCCTCCCCCGCGCGCCCGCCCACTCAGGGACTCTGCCCGTCAGCCCCCCCCCCCCCCCCTCTCTCTCATCCGTCCTCCTCTCCCCTCCTAATGCCCTTATTCATCCACCCACTCAGCGGCTCTGTCTAAGACCCCCGTCTCTCTCTCTCTCTCTCTCTCTCTCTCTCTCTCTCTCTCTCTCTCTCTCTCTCTCTCGCTCTCTCTCTCTCTCTCTCTCTCTCTCTCTCTCTCTCTCTCTCTCTCTCTCTCTCTCTCTCTCTCTCTCTCTCTCTCTCTCTCGCTCGCTCATCCGTCTTCCTCTCCTCATCCCCTTGTTCAGCCTCCATCCCACTTAGGGGACCCTTTGCCAGGCGGCCCTCCCGGATGCGTGCCCTGCTCCGGCGGGGGATCACGGCGGGTTCGGATTGGGAGTCCCTGTCTGTCACTCCTCACCCCTCTTTCTCTCCCCCCTCCCTCCTTCCCAACCTTGGGGGGGGGGGTGTTCTATCGTTGCCTCGCGCGCCGCGTCTTTTCTTTTTGACGGAGAGTGGTTGGATGTGGAGGCCTGGGGCGGACCTGAGGGGCCCGGCCCGAGAGGGACGCGTTGGCCTGGGGAATACAGATGAGAGGGAGTCCCTTTCTCCGTGGAGAGAGACGCCGGGCCCCTTTTTCCATACAGCGGCCCGCTGCTGGCTGGTGCCTCGGCAAACTACAAATTGAAATTCCACGCCTGGCGCTCGCCCCTGTTTGTTGTGGTGATTCTTTTCTGGGGGAGGGAGGTGGTCGTCGCTTTCAGTTTTTATTTTTTTGGGGGGGACGGGACAGGGGACGGGGGACGGACTTCTTTTAGTCACTTTGTGTCCTCCGCAGCTTTGTCTCTTGGGGGTGTGTGTGTCTGCGCTTTTGAGAGGGTCCGAATTCGCTCCTGTGTCTGTTTGTACACATTTTTGTGTGTGTGTGTGTGTGTGTGTGTGTGTGTGTGTGTGTGCCCTCTCTCCTTCTCATGCAGATGAGGCAGCCAAAAGGGCTTTCTCATTGACTCTCTGTCTCTGCTGTGGCTTTCCCTGGCTGGCTGACCCTGGCTGGCTGTCGGACTGGCTGGCTGACCCTGGCTGGCTGGCTGACTGGCTGTCTGACTGGCTGGCTGTCTTGCTGGCTGGCTGACTGGCTGGCTGACTGGCTGACTG
Source organism: Galaxias olidus (assembly GCA_026901105.3). Taxonomy (NCBI): domain Eukaryota; kingdom Metazoa; phylum Chordata; class Actinopteri; order Galaxiiformes; family Galaxiidae; genus Galaxias; species Galaxias olidus. The sequence goes on along the minus strand of JAPMUY010006934.1, from coordinate 469,151 downwards.
GCTGGCTGTCTGACTGACTGGCTGTCTGACTGGCTGGCTGTCTGACTGGCTGGCTGGCTGTCTGACTGGCTGGCTGACTGGCTGTTTAACTGTCTGGCTGGCTGTCTGACCGGCTGGCTGACTGGCTGTCTAACTGTCTGTCTGGCTGGCTGACTGGCTGTCTAACTGTCTGGCTGGCTGTCTGACTGGCTGTCTAACTGTCTGGCTGCCTGTCTAACTGTCTAACTGTCTGGCTGACTGGCTGGCTGTCTGACTGGCTGGCTGACTGGCTGTCTAACTGTCTGGCTGGCTGTCTGACTGGCTGTCTAACTGTCTGGCTGCCTGTCTAACTGTCTAACTGTCTGGCTGACTGGCTGGCTGTCTGACTGGCTGGCTGACTGGCTGTCTAACTGTCTGGCTGACTGGCTGGCTGTCTGACTGGCTTCTCCATCTTTACCCTTCTTTCTTTCTCTCGTCTCGTTCTCCTTTCTTCGGCCCATCCCCCCTATCTCTTCTCGTTTGGCCCCCCTCCTCCTCCTCCACCTGTCTCCTTCCTCTCGTGCCTCCTCTTCACTGGACGACACACCTCTGCCTCCTTGACCTTTCCATCCCGGGCCCCTCAAGCCTTCCCCTCCTTCTACTATTGTCATCAACACACACACACACACACACACACACACACACACTGACACACGCACCTACACACACCACAACTGAACACACACACAGACGCGCACTAAGAGAATATTTGCCAGTGGAGCTGTCGCGCGGCGTGCCAGATTGAAGGTGCGACAGGGAGATTCGCCGTCTTGATGAAGTCGTTTTGTGTGTGTGTGTGTGTGTGTGTGTGTGTGGTGAGATAGGGGCGTCTCTGGCGCGGATGTGACTGCTGCTCGCTGTCTTTCCCGTGGCGGTCGGGAGGCCCATTGTTACATCGTGTGTTTGGCTTCCAGCCTGAAAGCAAGAAGGAACAGAGGAGGTAGAACAGGTTTAGATATACTGCTCCATATTCCTCCACTGGGTAGAGGGGGTTCAGTCTCTCTCTCTCTCTCTCTCTCTCTCTCTCTCTCTCTCTCTCTCTCTCTCTCTCTCTCTCTCTCTCTCTCTCTCTCTCTTTCACTCTATCTCCTTCACTACTCAATTCTCTCTTTTTCCCCAACCACTCCTTTGTGTCTTAGCTGGGTGTTTGTGGAGTGTTTGTGTCCCCTTTAAGTAGCTGCACTCGTGTGTGTGTGTGTGTGTGTGTGTGTGTGTGTGTGTGTGTGTGTGTATGTGTGTGTGTGTGTGTGTGTGTGTGACCCCAGAGATTGGCCTGCAGATTGCCTGTCACTGTAATCAGCGTTTTCTAGAGGGAGAGTCCGGCGTCACCGCGGCTTTCTTTCTGCCTGAAAGGCCTCACACACACGAGCATGCAATCACACACACACACACACACACACTTATATTGTAATAAACCTGAAAGAAGCTGTCCCTACAGTAAAAAAACCCCATAGATGTACACATCCACCCAAAGTGGCTGAACGCCGCCCGTATCAGCGTCGGGAAAAAGCCATGACGCGACGGTAACCTCAAACCTCTTCCCCATCCGTCCTCACCGGATGGCGGGGGGTGGGGATCAGATATTGTGTTCTCCGGTCGGGAACAGCGCGGGCCCTGCCGGCTCCTAACGCTC
>JAPMUY010006934.1:455000-457500 GCA_026901105.3 Galaxias olidus | reverse complement strand
GGCAATTTGAGGCTCGGCTGCCTCTATAATTAGTAGCGCTCTCTCCCACAGGAGAGGGAAGGAGCTTATCGTCTCTCCTTTGTAATTACATATCTGAATGGGAACACACACACACAGACATGAACAACACACACACACACACTCACACACACACATACACCAACAAACACACACACACAGACACAGACACGAACAAACACACACAGACACCAACAAACACACACACGCACACACACACACACACACACACACACACACATACACACACACTCACTGAGGCACTCACACACAGGCAAGAACAAACACACACACAGACACGAACACACACACAGGGACACACACACACACTGAGACACGTAGACGCAGGACAAACAGAAACCGGGGTTGGTAGAAAAGTGTGTGGTGGGGTTATTGTCATTCAGGAGAAAGTTTACACCCAGGTAGGAGAAAATGAGAAGCCCCGGCTTGTTAAATGTGTTCCTCGCACAATGAGCGACCCGGCGCCTTCCCTCTGCACACACACACACACACACACACACACACACACACACACACACACACACACACACACATACACACACGCACGCGCATGCGTTGAATAGGTGCCGCCGACACACAGTCGCACACAGACACAGCGGGGATCTGTGCCTATCACAATCAAGTAGTGAATTCCTGTGGCGGCAACACAGAGGAGCGGGACAGGGAGAGAGAGGAAGACGGATCGCCTCGGAGGCCCCCGTCATTAATCTGGCTGTCCACGCGCTCTTTGGTCCCGCAACCTTGCCGACCAAGAGCCAGGGGAACACTCCCCCAGGGGGAGGGAGGAGAGGAGAGGAGAGGGGGGGGGGGCAAAGGAGAAGGGTTTGATAGAGAGACTAAGAGAGAGAGAGGGGGGAGAGAGGGAGAGAGAGAGGGAGAGGGAGGGAGAGAGAGCAAAAGAGATAGAGAGAGCAAGAGAGGGGGAGAGAGAGAGAGGGAGAGAGAGAGATAGAGAGAGAGAGGGAGCGAGAGAGGGGGAGAGAGAGAGAGAGAGACAGGGAGACAGGGAGTGGGGGAGGGAGAGCGAGAGAGGGAGAGAGAGAGAGCGTGGGAACTCCCAGTGGCCCCCCCCCTCTCTGATAATACATCCCTCTCACTATCGTGCCAGTGTGCTTTCCATCTCGTGCCTCTCAAAAAGGAAACTGTTGTCTCTGATTCCTCGAGCAAGGGTTAGCGCGCAGCTAAGGACCCCGCATCGGTTCCCTTTGGTCTGGGCCCTGATGGCGGGACTCTGGGGAGGGGGTAGGGACGGGGGGGGGGGGGTGGGGGGGGGTGGGGGGGGGTGTACTGGCACTGGGCCCGCCCCGCGGAGCTGGCGACTGTGGCGTCAGCGTCCCTCCGCGTGTCTCCTCCGGGCTCCCGTAGCCTCCGTCGCGCGGCCGCCGTGGTCCCCGCCGGCCGACGCGCTGGCGTAATGATTTAGTGTTCTTTGTGGCGCGGAACAATGACTTGGGCCTGAGCCGCGGTGAGCACGACCAGGGGAGAGGATCAGCTTCAGAGAGAGAGACTGAGGGGGCAGGAGGAGATAGACCGTATGAGAGAGAGAATGGGGGAGGAAGAGAGAGAGAGAGAGAAAGAGAGGGAGGTGGAGAGGTGAGAGAGGGAGAGCGAGAGCAATGTGTGTGTTGACAGGCGAGAGGTGGGTAGCGAGAGAAAAGAGGCAGAGAGAGGAGGTGCATAGAGACAGATAGAGACGGAGAGAGACAAGAGGGAGATAGAGGCGAGAGAGAGACACACAGGGAGATAGAGCGGTGTGTGTGTTTACAGTGGGGAGATGGGTAGAGAGAGACAGGAGGAGGAGATAGAGAGAGAGATGGAGAAAGATAGAGACAGAGAGAGATGGAGACAGATAGAGACAGAGAGAGAGACACAGGGAGATAGAGCGGTGTGTGTGTGTTTACAGTGGGGAGATGGGCATTAGCAGCTGTAATGCTGATGGAGTGTGGTAATCCTTCGGGCTCCCCCACCACCGCAGCGCGCTCCCTCCTCCTCCTCCTCCTCCGCCGCTGTGCCTCAGAGGGGCCGGCCCTGCTCTCACTGACCACCTCCTGCTGACCCCTACTGGTGGCAGCGGTCACTGCAGCCACCCTCAGACCCTCTGCCGTCTCACAGCCCCCCCCCCCAGTCCCCCCCGGCGCGATACGGCACCACAAAGGGTGATTCAGCCTCAGACAGTGTGGGCTTTGTGCGGTGGGCCGCCTGCGGTCGGAGGAACAGCGCGGTGCGTGCTTCAGATATGACGGTGCTGAAGTCACGGCGTGGTCAGACGGCCTCCCTCCACACACACACACACACACACACACACACACACAGGCCCTGACCCTGTGGACAGACACCCTCCACACACGTACACACACACACACACACACACACACACACAGGCCCTGACCCCGTGGACAGATGCCTTCCCCACACACACACACACACACAAACACGGCCCTGGAGGTCCTTTAGTGAGCGG